>JABSTQ010011050.1:0-168600 GCA_013358835.2 Ixodes persulcatus
TATTCATTCAGAGCTAGAATGTGCTAGCATTATTAGGAGTCCCTGGCAGGATTATTTAACACAAAAAATAGAGTCTGTTCAGAACAGGGCCATTCGTTTTATTTTTAAAGATTATTCGTTTATGTCTAGTGTGACAGCAATAATATCTAGAGCTGGTCTCGATCACTTATTCAATAGGCACAAGGTATCACGGCTAACTTTATCCACAGATTGTATTACCGTATAATCGCGTGTAAGGGCCGCACCCGTGTAAGGGCCGCACCCCCAAATTTAGGACAAAGTATTGCAAAAAAAAAAATTACAGAAATATTCTTGTATGCGTTGCACCCCCCTTGTTTTTGAGGCGCGCCGACTGTAATGCCACGTTTCTATGAATATATTTCGGTAGGTGGCGCTAGCCACCGCCCGAGCACGTAGCGGCACGCGTCCGCATCCCCAATATTTGCTCTTCACTCATCTGTATCACCGCATGGCAAAATGGCTGTCGACCTCGATCGTGGTCGGCCGCACTGTCGGGATGCATTTATGTTGCGGCAAGGCATTGAGTTAAAATGAACAATATGTCACGTTCCGTGGCAAGCCCGAGGAATGGGGATTCAGCGGGCTCGGCTCGCGCGTGCACTCAGGTTTCCGAACGCCACTGTACTCTTTGGGGAGGTTTCCTTTTGTTCTTCGATTCGTATCAAAGCGTCGTGATTTGTACGGCGTCTTGATTTGTCTGCCTTTTCGCGCAATCTCAGAGCTATGGGCAAGTACCACTTCAACAGTCATATGGGATTCAAGTCCAAAGTTGCCGCGCATGCCATCAGGTACGGCAGAAAAAAAAGAAGAAAAAAAAAAAAAAAAGTTGCGTATTGCGCAGTATGTAAACTAATTAAATCCGACTGACAACTAAATCCGGATTCCGGAGTGAAGGCGTTTCCGATCAGTGCAGCCGAGCGCGCTTATGTACGTTCATTTCAAAATGTCGATACAGTTGTTTGTTTTTTATCCGTGTATGGGCCGCACCTCGAAAATTGGCCCTCAAGTCGGGAAAAAATAGTGCGGCCCTTACACGAGTGTATACGGTATTATATTCCATACCTTAAAGGTGAACTTTTACTTCCTCCGCATCTAATTTGCCCGCGGCACGACCAACAGCCCAGGATCAAGCTACCTTTATGTCGCACGAAATAGTTTTTTTCCACATCTCCCATAATATTGGCCATTCATAATTGGAATGAGCTCCCTGAAAATGTCGTATGTATACAAGATTGTACACATTTCCGAAGCGCATGTGAGAGATTACTTAAGTCCCATTGATTGATTGATTTCATCTGCTCTCTTGGCGTGTATACCTGTTATGTATATGTGAGCAAGATCTGTCACATCCTGTTTTCTATGCCATTTATTTTAGATCTTTGTTACGATTTTTCCTCGCATTCTATTTCCGCCTCATTTAATGCCTTCGGGAAAATTTTGGGTAAAAATAAATGGAATGAAATGAAAAACATTTCATGAGATTGTTCCTTATGTTATGTCAAGTCGGTGTCATTATTTAATTATGACATCTCCCAACATCTGGAGTATTATTGTATCTACAATTTATGCGCTGATGCACCATGGTATCAGGTCTGAGGAGAAGAGATGATTTGAGTGACTTCATACGCTCGCACTGGTATGGAGTTATGACATCTACTTCATACTCTCGCGCTGGTATGAAGTTATGGCAACCCTCCATTTTTCATTTGTTTTCTGAGTGAACATGCATGGGTTGTGTCTCAGTGCAAGCGCTTAGCTGTGGCTAGTGATACTTTGCCTTTTGCCCCTCGAAGGTTTTTATATGTTTACTTTGGCAAGTGCTGTCAAACTTTGATGCATCAAAGTATGTCTCCACCGTGTGACAAATGGACATCAAGGCTTGCTAAAAGAGAACCGCGTCGACCTCGGATAAAGTTAGCTACAGCACTTATGCCAATGGCCCATGCAGGCGATCTCGGCCACCTGCTCGTTTCATAAAAAAAAGCAGATAAAGTTTTTTTTTTTTTTTTCCTTGTTTTGAAGTTTACTGAGAAGAGCCTTAAAGAGCTGTTGTAAAATATGAAAACAAAGTCGGAGTGCGGGCTTCAAGGTCCAATCATGCCTGTAAGAAACTATTCTGTGTTCATGAATGTCTTCGCCCTCTGCTATACTTATATCCTGTGTGGTTCTCTTTTCAGAAAAGCTGCTTGAGATGTTCGTGGCACAAGTC
The DNA here is from genome assembly GCA_013358835.2 of Ixodes persulcatus. Taxonomy (NCBI): domain Eukaryota; kingdom Metazoa; phylum Arthropoda; class Arachnida; order Ixodida; family Ixodidae; genus Ixodes; species Ixodes persulcatus. The sequence goes on from JABSTQ010011050.1 coordinate 2,231, forward strand.
CCAGCACTGTATGGGGAGACAAGTATGTCGTTCAACGTACACCAGCTTCTGCATCTGGCCAACACTGTTCGACAGATGGGGCCGTTGTGGGCGAACTCGGCGTTTCCTTTTGAGACGGGCAATGGCCAACTGCTGCGACACATAACTGCAGCAAAGGGCATTCCTCTGCAGGTTGTAGAGCGGGCAATGATGTATCAAGAGCTCGAAGCTGTGCTTAGCAATGAACTGCTACCAGCAGACACCAGGCAATTTTGTAGTCGAGTGCTAGGCTACAGCCATCTGATGGAGGCTTGTTATGTTTCTGGAGGTGTCATGCTCGGTAGTCCAACACCTAGTTGCGACCTTTCTAGTGAGGAGTCCGCTGCCCTTCTAGAAGGCTTAGGGTTCTGCCCATCAGCTGTGATGGAGTACAAGCGATTGATCCTAGCGGGGCAGCTCTGCCACAGTGTGCAGTACACTCGCGCAAAAAAGAGTGATTCTACTGTTGTGCATTGTGAAGATGGGAAGATACTGATGATCTGGAGGGCCCTGCATGTAGGGGACTATGCCAGCGGCGAAGGTGTGCTGCTTTGTAGAGAGCTTTCCTTCAAAGATGGTGACTCCAGGTTCCCAACCCACATCAGGGAAATGAACAGTGTGCCTCATGACAGATTTGTTGTAGTGAGCCCAAACGAAGTTTCCCATGTATGCCTCCATGTTAAGTTTGCAGATGAGTGATCCTATGTGTGCATGCTGCCAAACAACATTGAACATGACTAAGTTACCGCATTTACTCGAATCTAACGCGCACCTTTCTTCGGGGAAAATAGGTCCAAAAATCGCATGTGCGCTAGAATCGAGTGCGACCCAAAGCTGCGCTACCATATCGCCATTGACATTTCAAAATGGCCACTCCATTACGCGCTGAGACTGAGAGGCTTACAGCGTAGCCAGCGCTTAGCGTAGTCGTGTGTTTCTTGCGTTCGTATTGCCGCGAGCGCAGCTGACCAAGCAGGCAGCGCGCTCGTGGCCTAACGGTTATCGCGCGTGGCTTCCACGCAGAAAGCCCAGGGTTCGAACCCTGGCAGCGCCGCATCTTTTATTTATTCTTCCAATTTAGATTTCTGGTAATTTCGAGAACCGTGTTGCTCGTTCTAGGTTAGAATGTTCTGCGCGCCGAATGTTCCAGAAGCCCACGCGTGCACAAAAGGGGCTCCGCGTAACCAACCGGTCTCAGTCTCGCCCCAGCGTTCGACTCTGCGCTTACGCCGACTTCGACGCCCGCGACGCTCTATTGTTATCTTCTGTTTCCTTCTTTATTTTTGGGCACAAGTTCGCCCCATTAAACGTTTACTTTCTTTAGTTATTCGCCGCCTCATCAGTTGTCCTTTGTGACAGTATCAGCATGGAAGTTCCCACTGCAAAGATACGCCAGACCGGCGTCGTGATGACGACCTCGCCTGCGAGAGACAGTGCCGTTCATATCATCGCAAGATTGAAGCATTTAGAATAAGCCTTCGTTGTTCCAAGTGAGAAAAAGTTTAATTTCTCTATCCAACCTACAAACTCTGGTGCGCTTAACAATCGAGGTCATCGAGTTTTTTTTGTTTTTTTTTTTTACCTCGAAAAATGGGTGCGCGTTACAATCATTGTCGCGTTAGATTCGAGTAAATATGGTAATGGCTTTCAGCATGAATTATTAATTGCCATAATTTCTAAACAAGTCTATAGACTGTGCATGTAATTGAGCCTGCACTGACTCTGTAAACGGATTACACAAACATTTCTTGTTGTTTTATCAAGAAAGTTTGTCATCGCCAAGCAGACCCTGCTTATGCTGGTCATTTCTTACCTGTAATGACCTCATGGATGACGATGACATTGCCCCAAGTAGACAATGTGGTCTGTCGCATTGAGAAAGCCTTAAAATTTTCGGGTGATACTTGCACCTGGAAACCACATATTTAGTCTGCACAACACTCGAGAAATTCCAGTTTCTTTCTTTCCAATAGTCTGGTCTAGCTGCTGCTTTTTTTTTAATCTCTCAATGGAGTGTCATAATTATGATGAATGTTATTTATTTGAAAATCTGATTTATTTCCTTTATCTGTTCTTCAGAACATTTGGACAGTTTTAGAAAGATTGCTATGCTTAACTTGTTTGTGTATATTTTTAAAGCACATTTCTTTTTTGTGAGTCTCTTTCTATATGCACATGTAATGGAAATCGATTTGAATGCAGTCATATATGTTCTCCTTTTGGTTTTGTTTTAGTTTATAGTTTTTTTAATACAGTTTCAATGTCACTTTTGTGCACGGGCTGGCTTAATATAGCCTTTTTTTCCGTTTGTGATAAGTTGCTGGTATTCAGATTATTGTTTTGTGTAATAAAGAATGATGGCATTGCAATCTATATTACATTGTGCTTTATTATTGTGTGCCGAATGCTCGCTTATCTGGTACTTGTCCAGAAGAAACATGATATATGAATCTTTGCAAGTATTATCCTTGTCACACCTGTGTATGTATGCAATCTTAGTTTCAAACAAAAGTGTGAAATACAATATACAATAAAATATCACCGAGCACCAGTTTTCAATATTAGATATCTAACACACCTAATGTAAATTATGAACACTAAATTGTTTAAACATTCAAACCTAACAAAACATAATAATTGTACTAATATTTAAGGTTAACATTGAATTTTTGGTATCCAATCTGTAACATATTTTCTCATTTGCTTTGAAAAAAAAGTTTATGTATAGGTGAGAAGACCCTCCGTAAGTGAAGAAAGGGAAAAAATGCAGGCAAGCTGGTCAATTATACCCTGAACCCCGAGACATGAGAGCATAAAAAAAAAAAACGACAAAGACATAAGGGCGTTCTGTACATTATTTATTTGCCTGTCTCGGGGGTTTCTATATACGAACCTTCTGTGACCTGTAAGAATTTTTTTTCATTACATAAATGTAAAAGTTCCATTTTTATAATGCTTTCACACATGAACATTTTTATACATCTTATAAAAAATATAAAAATTTTCATTTTCACGTCTTTTAAGGCATATAAGAAAATTATTTTTCAGCATATGTGTTCTCATATCTTTCTTATATAGCCAATAAGAACATTTCCATTTTCATATATGTCTCATTAGGCATATATGAAAATTATTTCTCACGAATGTGTTCTCATATATTTCTTATACATCCATATAAGAACATTTTCATTTTCACATATGTCTTATTAGGCATATGTGAAAATTCTTTTTCATCATATGTGTTCTCATATAGCGATATAAGAACATTTTCATTTCTCTTATAGTTCTTATAAGATATTGGTGCTTCTTATAAGGGCCTCACATGTTCTTGTATCTTCTCATATTCCTTATATCATTTCTTATAAAAAGTTATACAAGAACTATATGAGATTTTTCAATAGGGGCAAGCACTTTGAGTAAGCAAAAATTAGCGGTGCCGAAGTTTTTATATCGCAACGCTATTTTTATGTTACCCAAAGAGCTTGCGTACGTTATTCTAAAACTTCCTTATAGTGAACGGGATATTTTGAATAGTGATAAATCAGACAGGCTGACCGGCATATAATTGCGACTTCATTTTCTAACGATTTCAAACACAGAACCCGCACGTACACAGGCGAAAATCATAAACCACGAAATGCTATCGCCTTGGTTGAGAAAGTCAAGCAGGATAATCGCGCCATCAGAAAGGCGACACTCCAATTGTTATAGTTCGCGGCGGTCACCTGGCCCACACGGCACCACCATTTGCAAGCTGCTGCAGCGATATCCTTGCAAGTCCTCAATCCCGTTTTAGCGCGTCGATGAAGTTGTAAATGTTCGGGTGAGCCCTCCATGACACAGCGTTTATCTTACGGTGCCATGTCTCCGGGATTGTTTTGAGAGAAGGAGAAGTGATGTGAGCAAGGAGAACAGACACATGACACTTGAACCTAATCAACTGTTAACGAATAATACAAACGAACCGAACGATGGCCGAAGCGGGAAGGTTGTTTCGGCAAAGGGCGAAAGGGAAAAGGATGAAACGAAAAGGTCGTTTTGAGCCGGGTTGAAACGGGAAGGTACAAACGGGAAGTTGGTATTGGGAATGGGTTGAAACGGGAACCACCCATCATCATCCCCTGCATTGACCAACATCAACGTTATTCCCCAGCCATCGGCTTGTTACGGCAGCCTTCCGCAGCAGCAGACAGAATACCAGCTCACGGCTCCGTCGCCCAGCCCACGCCCAGACGCCATGACGACTCGAATCAAACGAAGTCGACCGACGATCCTCTGCCCCTTTCGCAAGCCCCCGATGTTCCTACGATTCTTGACGGGAGCCCCCAGCTAGGACATTCCGTCGTGCTGCTGTGGCTGGTGAAAAAGTCTGCGAGGTTGCGGATGGGAGCGTTCGGCTGGGCCAGGGGGCGCGCGGGAGCAATAGCAGTGACGCCGTGCCGTGGAGCGAATTCGCCCTAATTAGCAGTTCACGTGCCATCGCGCTGCCTGTTGCCATGGCGAGCACCGCGTTCAGGCTTTTGGTCTGTTAGAAAACTGTGACATTTTTTTTAGGGAGGCGAACCTCCGCAAAGGAAGGTTGCTTGTGTGTCACGTCTACGGGATGGAGGAACTAATCCAAGCATAAGAACATTTGTCTTCTGCGAAGTGCGTCTCGCAAGTGCAAGATAGCGTCGGTACTAACATCCGCCTCAAGATAAAGGCTCTTTTTCCTTATGGTTCCGCTCGCTGTTCTAAGTCAGGGCTATTTGGACAAATATGAGGATGCACTATTGTTTAAATTGTCTTTTTCCGCAGAGCTGCGCTGTCGCATACGCTCCTCGAACTCAGGTCAATGCTCTTAGAAATTTGGAGTTACCGGCTGCTGGAAGCATGCGACGCCAGGTCTATTTCATCCGAATGAAGTTAATGGCGAGGCATGCAAAACCTGATCAGAGCACTGCGTCAATTTCTAATAAAAAACCGAAACGGGACATCAATAAGGCTTCCGCTCATTTGTTCTCTGGTAATTTAAACTAGTCAAAAAAAAAAAAAAACACGTTCACTATATTTCGTGACACCTTAGGCCTCATTCACATAGCCGGCGCCTCTCCAATCCCAGCACCGTCACGGGAGCAAGCCGGGGCGGGGACGTGATGGCAGGGTGTCCGAATAGACCGCGCAAGCAAAGTGACGGAGACCGCGACGGCAGGATTGGATTGGATCGGATTGCGACGACTGATTATCCGATAGGGAGAATTCTATTCATTCTATTTTAATTGCACTTTAAATGTTTTAAACGGCTGAGTATGGGCTTAGTTATTCAACTTAAATAACAAAATAAAGAGATAATTGTGCCTGAACATTAAGGCGCACGTTTCTTCTTTTGCAAATTAAGGATTTGCGTCTGCTATTAGCCATTGCCGCTGAAAAGGAAAAACAAAAACAACGCAACAAGCGTTGGCTGACTGTTGGCAGCAGAACGATGCAAAATTTTCCAAACTTAGCGAAACTTTTTTATTTTGTGATTGGTCGGTTTTGGATGGGGGAGAAACTCCGTCATCCACCGGGACGCCGGGACTCCGGTACCTTTGAGCAGCACGTCGCCCGGCACACGGCGCGGCACAGCTTTCCCGTGAAAACTGGGCCGAAATTCCTCTCCCCTGCCGGGAACGCCCCCCGCGACGGTGCAGGATGGAAGAAACGCCGGCTGTGTGAATGAGGCCTTACTGTGTTTGCGAGCATCTGCCACTGCCGTAAAAGCGGTAGAATCACAATTCATGTACGTGCGTCAGTAACCTGCTTGTAATTTTATTAGGGAAGAGAGTGATATCCAATCGACTTGCATTTGCGTCACAAAGCATCGAAATTTTTAACTTATCTTTTGTGAGTGCAAAATGATAATTTTAAACACTGTTGCGTTTGACTAATAATACGATTTTTTGCGTCACTAATTTACTTGTTTGCTCTTTAGGTACAATTAAATTTGACATATCCTGAGTCTTTGCGTCAGGAAAGGATCGTTTACATTACTTCACTCTCTTTGCAATAAAATAATATTTAATTTTAAACTTCAGACTGAATGTTTACGTATTGTACTTTGCGACGTGCCCTGTCTTCGTACTCTTTATGTTTATTTCAATGTATACATCTAATATTGCCAACACGATCGTATTGATCGACCGAGGAATGATAGGGTCTGATGTTTTAAAGTTCCTTGGAAAATAATTGTGTCTATTGTGGGTAAACAACAAACATCCTTTTAGTAATCCATAAAAAAAAGTACAGCCGCCAGTGCAAATATATTTTCAACTATGTGCTCAAGTCAGAGCGCAATACGAGCTACAATTATCTGCCTCATTTTGCCTCATGTTTTTCGCTTCTTACTTGCCTTCTCTTTTAAGTATCGGAGAACGAAATTGGAAGAAATTACCGTGAGAGCGCAGATGAGCTGGGGTGTATAATAACAATTTTGATGAATTGCACTAGACTGATGCGCAAAAATTAAAGAAAAATCAACATTGGATGAAAGATATCTCTTTCTTTCTTTTCCACGGCTGACGTTTTTAGTTTTCTTCACCTAGTCTCCACTAATTCATCAAAATGAAAAATTTTCAGGCGAGCAAAGTGAGCTGGCTTCTCAAGTTTAAACTTTTTTTTTTCTTTTTTTAATAGTAACTGCATAATTCAATGTATTTCGTGGACAGGCAAGGAAAACAATGCTAGCTATTATTGGAAATCTAACATTGCTAACCCGCCCAAATTGGTCAACCCAGGGAAGTCCTGGTGTCAATTCTCGACAGGCGCTTGGAACTTAATTATATCTGTTGTGGGCTAACTGCCTCACTTTAATATTATATAAAAAAAAAAACTACAATATAGTCGTGGATTTCTTTTCAATTATGCGTTCAATTCAGGTCGCATTAGGGGCAAAGATTTTCTGCCTAATTTTTCATCGTCTTTTGCCGCTTTCTTTTGTTAACATCGGGGAACAAAGTCGGCAGCTAAGCCAAGTGAGCCTGGTTCTCAAATTCAAACTTGTTTAAAGAACATTGCATCTCCACATACGGGTTTCTTTTGTTGACAGCCAGGAGTAACCATTGTAGCTATTACATCAGGTACTTATCGCAGAACATCAGCGTCGGATTGCAGTCCCCATGAGTGCCAGCTCAGTCCGCCCTCAAAGTGACTGCTCCCCCAAGCAATGCAAATCTCTATCATGCTCTCGTGTGCGATTCACAAAAAGTCCCTATTAACGTAACAAGTAAGCGTAGCTGCATTACTGAATCGCGGGCGATGAGATAGAGAGACAATAATTAACCCCGTCCTCCGCACAGCCGGCGATTCATGCTTCTGGCGATCTTTCCAAGGCTGCGAACACGTCGGGCTGGGCAGTGAATTTAGAAACACTGGAATGGTGTGAGCTCGTTTTTGTGAAATTCGTCGTTTGCTCCTCATCTGTTCCACGAGGCAGCTGTGATATATCAAGCAGAACTAGTTCACATATTATCCACATGTTATTTGTTGCATTTTTGGGCCCAACGCTAAGGAATTGATTCAACTTTCGTGATAATGGGCTCACGGGCATATTTTATACTTCGCGGAATATAAGCGGAGTAACTAGACTTTTCCCATTCTCGAATAATTGATGTTAGATAAATTGACAAGTGAGGTCATTTGTTGCGTTTTTTCAATTAGGTATCAGAATATTAAACAACTGCTCGGAAACGAGAAATGCACAAAAGAAAGGTTCAGAGTGTGTGAAAGTTTGATATTATAATGTACCGAGTTGCAAACACAACAGAATTAACACATAAGGTTCTATATTTAATATGTACAGGGGTACCCCCAGAGCTACTCAGTGCCTGAGTCGCCGCAGCTCCAAACACGAGCGTCACGTGTTTTGTCCTGGAATGCCCGGAGAGAGGGGAGAGGGTGCGCGGTGCGTCCGGTGTCCCGCGCCTTGACCGCGCCCCCTCCCTCTTATCTGGTTAACTCTGTCACGTGACCCGACGGGAAGGAGTTCACCAGCCGCGCGTGGTCGCACTCGAACGCGACTGTAGCGCCGATACTTGCTGCTGAGCGGTTCTCCTTGAAACGAATTTACGTTTGCCATAACGTCCGAAATCCGGACGCGCGCGCGCCGGCAGCCGCTTGTTTTTTTCTTTGTTTGTGTCCGTTGCTGTTCAAATCTCGCTCGTCCTATCTGTTTCGATATGCCGCCTTACCCTGCGGTCTTATAAGAATGTCTCTTCACAACCTGTTCAAAGTGTACCCAAGCTCTCAGTATTCGGAAAGTCCTACGCGCATATCGGGCAAGAAGCGATTTTTTTTAAAGAAGTCCGAGAATTCTTATGATTGGGTTCGGTTTGCCTAATGACAGCTTGTGCGCCGCATTGTGTTAATCCTTCACGGAGCCCTTCCTTTTCGTTTTTTTTTTTTGTTTGCGTGTTTGTCCTGCAGTGCCCGTTTCGACACATATCTCGGATTACATCTTTTATGTCCGCTATTTTTATGATAAGTGCACTGCAACCTACTTGTTGGTAACGACTGACCGACATTCTACGGGTACTCTACAAGATTACCTATAGAATTTGGCAGTGTCTATTCTCCCGGCAGCCGTGAGAAAAGGACCGAGGTGCACCCAAGCACTTCTTATGAGTTGTGAACGCGAAAGCACGCACGCCGCTCTTCGCTCCCTTCTTTAATCTGCGGCGTGGGTGAGTGATCGTTCAAATTGTAGTGTGCCTTGTGGCGCGATGAAGGAACAGACAGCAACGTAGTTCCCAGCAGAACGAACCCCTTGGTTTATCCCATGCGCCGTATATATTGCCACGCGCCATACAAACAATAAGAGGCGAGCGAACATGGTGATCAGTGACAGCACAACAGTGTGATAACACAACAGTCAGGATGACACCACACAAAATGACGCGCAGCGGCCATTGGGAGCCTCGTCGACGCGCGCCAGCCAATGGGTCCGACGTGTAAAAGGTGCCGTTGGTTATCTTTGCGTGTGGTTTCATTAAGGTTCCGTCTTGCTTGGTTTCAAAGCTGATTACGTCGGCTCACTCCAAGAGACAGTTAATGCTTTCGCATTAATAATTTCCCCAAAATTCTACCAGCAGTCTTTTCTCATTTGATGTCTGAAATCATGTGACGACTGCCAGTAGAATACTGACTTTCTTGTTCTCCCGGAATTTCAGGGAAACACGTATCATAGACGAATTTTCATGGATACACTTTTTATTTACACGTTTCGTCGACGCTAACATTTCACCAACACTCGATAAGCAAATTGCAGGCTGTAGGGACATTTCGCCGCGCGTGTGTCTGTACCCGGTGGACCCGTTTACGCACTTTCGCGGCGAGAGTCTGCGACGGCTCATTACACAAAATGTTATCCTACCTGGCCCACCGGCACACACTATCTGCAGCGACAGTATGAAGTGATTTATTAAAACAAAATCTAATCATAGATCTTTATAAAATATTCTATCGATTAAACATAGCGTATCAATGAAACGGTCTGTCGATGTAACGTCGTTCTATGAACTGATTGCAACCGCCAATGAGAGGCATCTGCCGGTAGAATTTCGGGGAACTTATTTTCTCAGCTGCCGGGAGAATTAACACAATATCCTAGAATTACCTCGGTTCTTGTTGGCTTTGGAAATTTCTCTGTTGTATAAAAGCTTAGCAGTACCTCTTCAAGTTTACAGATCGCTTGCTCGTTTGTACATGTCTACGGAACAGGTTGTATGTAATAAACTTTGAGATCTGAAAACAACATATTGTGCCTGTTTTCCTGCCTGTTTGCAAGCACCTGTGCTAGTACTTGTTTTTTTTTTTTTTAAATGAGGGTTGGGGCGCAGGCTAGCTGGTGAATGTTCATAGCCTTCCTTTTCCCTCTTCTGTTTTTTTTTTTTTTAAGTAGGTACATTTTTTTCTACGAGTCTCCTCCATGTTTTAAATGAGTTTATCAAGTTTGGGACGTCTTAAATAAGTGTAAATTCTAACCTTCCGCGCAATACTTATATATGGCTAACAAATATTTTTTTTTTCATATCCGAAGAGCGCGTTCGAACGTGTGGTCACGTGCCAGGTGGAATGGGTACCCGTATCAAACGGGTACCGCAACAGACGGCTACCGGTGCATACAGACACTGGTTCGAACGGACACTGGTCCAAACGGACACCGGTTCAAGAGGGTACCGTTTCAAACGGGTACCCATATCTCATAATCACGTTTGATCCGAACGGGTCGACAAGTCTGCCACCCGTTCGATTCAAACAGGTCGACCAGTTTTCCACCCGTTTTACTTTCATTTTTTTTTTTTCAATAAGGTGCAGGTTTGTATTTTCCAACGGAATAGACTATACGTAATAAACTTATGGGTGATATGAAAACAAAACTTTTGGTCTGTTGCCCTGCCTATTTGCAAACACCTGAGGGAGTACAAATTTAAAGTGCTTACACCATATAAAAAGCTTCTTCCCGTTGTTATTTTCAGCGCTCGATTGTGCGTGACGCGCTCCGGCTGCTTTCCGAGGCAGTAAACACGTGCGTGTTGGGCTATGAATTTGAAAATGCTGAAATAGTGCGGGCACGTTTGTGAAATTCACCGTTTGTTCCTCATATACATATGTTAGGAAGAACTGCACTGATGCAAAATTAAACTGATTCATATTACATATGCATCATATTACTGGGCATACCTGCTTGATAGTTACAAACTATACTCCGGTTTGACTCATTTCAGACGGTACAAATTTAGGGCTCGCAAATATTTACCTCCTGATATCCCAATGACGCGTTCAAATGTCTCGGTGCGCGCCAGTTCGAACGGTTGCCCGTATAAAACGGATACCATCTCAAACGGGTAACGTATTAAACGGGTATCATTTCAAATGGGTACAGTATTAAATGGGTACCATTTCAAATGGGTAGTTTCAAACAAATATCCGTATCCCGTAATCACGTTTGATCCAACCGGTTTGCCAACCGATTGAACATCAAACCTTTTGTTTTAAATTGAAACAGCAACGATTTCGACATCATTTTTGTTTCTTTCGTATTTTTTTAACTTGCTCGCTAGGTGGCGCAAGCGGCTTCCCAATTTCAGCTGCTAATCTTTCCTCATGCGTCCTTCGAATTTATAGGAAATTATATCTAGTAGGAAGTTAAGCGCGTAGTAGAATGACGCGACAAGCATGGTTAGTGCAGTCGCACAGCTGAAAATTATGGTTTCTAGTTTTCATACGTTGAAAGCCACGAGGTTGGCACACACAAATCACGTGTGGATCCGCAGGTACATCACTTTGTGAGAGGTGAGCGGAACTGTCGGCAACGGCGGCAATATCGTTTTTACACCTTCTAACAGTTGTTGTTGAAACATACTGTCGACACGACTCGTCATTGCTCACAGAAGACAGAAGCTGCGTTTAAGAAAGTCGTCATGCCTGAGATCGCCAAAAGACTTCTTCTTTGAGAATTGTTTGGCTTCGGTGAAGATACAGCTGGCATGAGGACTTTAAGATCGGCTGAACAGGCCATACCTACGAAGAAATCGCTGTTGTATACAGTTGCTTCCACTGTCATTCGTAATTGCCATTTATGTGGTGTCGGCGGGAGACGGGGCTTGGTGTTGGATATCTTCGGTGGTTAACCGCCTCTGGAAGGTGACGAATGAACACGTTCAACCTAAGCTTTCACTCTGGCAAAACGCAAGCGCTTAAATTCTCTCCTAGACCTCGCCTTCACGTGAAACACCCGCCTTTTTATTTTATAAAGCTGTCGCAAAAAGCTTTCCAGACGTGTGATCGGGGTACATGTTGAAAAATGTTCAATTTATGTGAGACGTCGCGTTTGAATAAAATACACCGACCCTCGGGTGTAAAACGAACACAGTTTAGTGTATACGCCCTGGGACAACTGTGTAAGGTCCAGAGGTGTAAAACAAAACCAAGGAGTTGTTAGTTTTGTATTATATGTGAGGCGTTACGACTGTCACAGTATGACGATATTGTTACCCACTGGAAAAAAATGAAATTTAGCGACTGCAGTGAGACTACTAGTCTGGGGTCTTGAACTTGCATTACAAAGTAGTGATACACTACCTCACGCCGGTACAATGCTCATCCAGATTAAAACGAGGAGGGGTGGGGATAATCTAGGGGTGTACATTTTTGCTAACGATAGTTTAGGTTGGTAGCCGAGGAACAGAAAGGAGTGGCCACGGCAGTGAAATGAAGCTATGTGGTGGAAACCCCGCATCGGCCACGGACATAGTTATATCTCCGAATTCTCAGATGGCGTCTCTAGTGTGTACAAAGCTATGTTGAACAAGATAATTGGCTGAAACATTTAAGCTAAACCACTACACACGTGCTTAATAAAGTATTTAAAGTACTAATAATATTACTTTCAGTGCAGAGTATCTTGAGTAGAACAGAAATACTTGAAATTTAGTTAAACTACTTCTGGAGATACCTCTGCATTGCACAGTTAGTATCGACTGGCAAGCAAGCTTTAAACACATTTTTTGTCTTGTTTTATAATGCTCACCTACAAAGCATCGTTTTACTTAGAGCCATGGTCGCATTAACCGGAGTTCAGTTTGAACATATTTTGATTACACGAAAGTAAACTGAACAACACAATGGGCCTTTCTCGGGTAGGTTAACGAAACACTGCATAAAAGATGACTAAACGTAACAGAGAAAGGCACATGAGCACACAGAGAAGCACTGCTGTCTTTCTCGGGGTTGTCCTTGTATTCATTTTTTCCACTGATGCTAAGCTCCAAAAGCGCAATCAGAAGGGCGCATAGCTTTGGGAGGTCTTTTTGGTTGCATTTAGAGAACCCCTCCTGCCCTTAGCTCAATTTTTGCCTTGTTGTTGGATACGTCGTCCGAACGACACAGTGTCGGGTTATCAGTGTTCCCCGCAAAGAGTGTTCAGGAGAGTGCATGACCGACGAAAGAAAGTTTCATATTTTCCGTAGCTGGGTCCCACATAAAGAAAGGACACCCAGAGAACAATTTGTTGTTTTCTTGTGTCCACGCCCCATTTTCTTCTGTTTGGTAGTGTGTTGGCATTTGGACTATGCATATTTGATTTTGGCTTGCTTCTTGTGCTCTGTGGTTTCCGATTCTATTTTGCGTTCAAATCAACTTTGAGCTGAGGTGTGCCATTTCCTATTCTGGCAAAATATTTCTGGGGCAATTTTTGTTTCTCAAGGATCGAAAAGTATATTTAAGTTAATAAGTTGATATTCAGAAATGTAATTTAAATAATGTATCAAATACTTTCCGAAATATATAGGCCGGATATCATATTTCTACCAAAGGTAACTGAAATATATTATCTTGGTATTTGAGATAGGGAAATCTCTGGTACAAAGTCACATTTCCACGCCCGTCAACAGGTAACCTAGTCCACAAATTTGCATTTCCGCATTTCCACACCTCTTAAGCCTCACACGGTCCCGGACTTCCGAGATGCTCTCAATGACGTAATCTACTGAAAAAAGAATGTTACAGCCACCGGTAAATTTTAGATGAGCAATGTGTGGATTGCGATGTGTATTAACGCTGCTGGCGATCGTATCGGCACGGATCGAAGATTCAAGAGGGTTCCCCAAAACTCTCTGTTATCGGAATCAACAACAAAGTAGCACAAAGAGCTGGCACAAGTGTTTTAGTAGGCATACAACAACCAACGGCCCTGACGTCACGCCGTTCCGGTGGCGCTGCTGTCGGCAGGGCACATGCAAGGGTGCTTTACGTCACGCCAAAATGTGTTCACACACGCGCAAGTCCACTGATCCCTATGTGTATCTGCAGTATCGGGTTTGACCAGCTCCGCCTATGGACGGGATTGCGGCCAGGTCGGCCATCTTTTTGGTAACGTTATATTATCTCTAGCCATTATAATACTATGGCGGACAGCGCGATGGTGGCATGCTGCCATAAAAATCGCCGTGCTTCTTGTACACTGTACCATGGGGGATATTTCATGTGTGATTGAAGTTGTTCGACGAAGCAGATTCTTGAAACCAGGCGTGGACGGTAGCCCCATCTTTGAGGACTCTGCAAAAGTTCCAGGAAAGCGCAGAACCGGGCGAAAGCAGTGCAACTCGCATCGGAAGCAGACGCGGTACCGCCGTGTGCTTTTGATGCTTCTTTCGATGCGTGCTGTGCTGCTTTTCCCCGGTGCTGCGATTTCGTGAAACTTTCACCAGGTCCTGAAAGATCGGGATACCGTTCACGCCGTTTTTCAAAAATATGATTCATCAAACAATTTCGATTAATAACGAAATATCACCCACGGCTATTTTTGTTTCAGCCTGCCACCTCAACTGCCACAATGCTATTGGCCATTGATGGATGATAGTGGCTGCACAAGCTGTACATACATTGACCTGAGGTATTATAACTCTACAAAAACGATGGCCGCCAGTGGCAGGATTCGCGAAGCAAGCAAACGCGATCCAGCAAATAGACATAAAGATCACTGTGGAAGGCTCACACCTCGTCTGTGCAAAAGTGGACTTGTTTGTACGCAGCGTTTTGACCTATAGACCAATTTCAATCATAAAGTTTATTTTTACTCTTTATTTTCAGGTACAACGTCAGCGAACGTCCCATCGGAGCAAAGAACGTGGCTCTAGTAACGCCGCCGTATATCAGTGGCCGTTATGAGCCAGAAGATAAAGGTCGTCATAGTGAAGGCAGAGAACCTACACCAGACATGTATTGGCATTTTTATGCAACTTATAGGCCTTCAACAAACGAGTCGGGTGCATAATCTTGTACAACCACGCCAGTATGGCCGTCCAGGCCCAAGACTCCTGCCACTCCACCATTTCAAGACTGTTGCACTACTTGTGGCGCTATGCGTCGTCTAGTTTTCACGCGACCTGGCTTGGGGCCAATTGGCTTTAATGTTATCAGCTTGTACGCAACGTGTACCTGCTGCAAAGCAAGAACGACTAAATGCGTAGCGGGCTTAATGTTAGGGATTAGGAAATACTCAGAACCAGACCTTCACAAGAACCTAAGAATACACGAAAATCTGTACACCCCAAAGATGAAGCACCTGATCTTTCCGTGACATGAGAACTGTTCCTTTTTTACACTTTTATTGCAAGTTCTGCTAGTACTTTTTTGCAGAAAGGAAATAAATGTTAAAAAAGCATGAGTTGAGTATATCATGTTTTTTCTTAGCTATTTTCGTTGCAAAAGAAACATTTCTATTAGCCGTTTGTTTGCCTCCTGTATAATATTCAATGGCAGCTTAATATATAAACGCCGTGGCCAGTTCCAGCTGATTATCGATGCGCAGTAATAAGATTGAGGCATTGGCTGATAAGTCCGCCGAAGAACCAATTGAAAAGCAAGATGCGTGAACATAATAAAGGCCACGCCCCGCGTTTCTTAAGCATTCAGTAACTAGTGCACTGTTGCAGCTCTCTAATTTGAATCTTGAATCGAATGGCGTTAAATTAAGGTGTGTTCGACTTTTTATGCCCACTAGGTAGGTAGATAAAGAAAGCATTTTTGTGTTTGCCCGATTGAGGCTTCTACCAGCAAGTTACATCAAGTCCGCGCAATTGTAGTTGTTGCTGTAAACGCTACTTACAGACAGCCTTGCAGGTCTGATGGAGAATAAAATCCCGCATTGGGTCTCACGTACATATATATATATATATATATATATATATATATATATATATATATATATATATATATATATATATATATAGATCCCGCTTGAGGAAGAAGGGTCCCCCTTCGAAACGTCGCGGTTTCTGTATAACTTATACATGTTGAATTAAACCTTCCAAGTTTGTTCGACCCTCAGTGGCTTCTACTTCTATAAAAATACGCCTACAGCCTACTTAGCCCCAAGATGTCATTATATATATATATATATATATATAAATAAATAACGCCTTGGGAATAAATTAATGAGCAATCACAATTATTAATACGAAGGTTGGGAAATATTTTGTGTTTTTGGATATATAGGGGGTAAAAAACATTCGCCTGTAATAAGGTTGATAGCTGGGCTAGTTGGTAATCGTTGTACATATTGGAATAAAACAGCGCACAGAACAATAAGGAAGAGACAAACCGGACAGGACAGAGCGCTGACTCGCAACTAAATCTTCTTTACTGAACGAAAAAGAGAAAGAGAAAGACAAAGGGAAAGAAAAAGATACCAAAAAAGAAGAAGAAAAAAAAAAATTTTAAGAAAAAAAAGAAGAAAAACTCACATTATTAAACGCAATCGCACGCGCACCTTTCACCCATGGTAGCCGACTACGGCACGCGCTGGACCCTCATTGTCAACTTCAGGAATTCCAGCTCCTTGCCTGACAACGCCACTGATGCTGCGCTGATACACTTTTTTCCGCTGCTGTGGATGTGGAAGGCCTCCAGCACCTCACGTGTCACTTTGTCCCTGTGTCGTCCCAAGATGGTGGTGGCACTAAAAAACGGCTCGCACAGGCACTCTTTGCAGTGAACCGATAGGTGTCCTCCTACTGTCGCTCCGAGGGAGTACCTATGTTCGCGGAGCCTTTCATTCAGGCACCGTCCCGTTTGTCCCACGTAGGTGCGGCCGCACGAGAGGGGGATACTGTAGACTACTCCCGTGACACATGGGACGAACGGCCTGACGTGCTTCTTTTTTCTTAAAATTTTTTTTCTTCTTCTTTTTTGGTATCTTTTTCTTTCCCTTTGTCTTTCTCTTTTTCGTTCAGTAAAGAAGATTTAGTTGCGAGTCAGCGCCTGTAATTTTTATGTCAATTCGGATTAATATGAAAAACTCCAAACCTCAATATTTCAATGGTAAAAGCAAAACAATATTTTACGAATAAGCTTTTTCAAGGCACAGGTTCCATGGTCCTGAGGAGAGACCTCTCCAGTTTCCTTTCAAATCTCCAACTATTAAGAAAAGGTGGCTCAACGTTTATATCGTGAAGGTTATGTTCAGGACAACGGATGATTTTAATCTTGGGTAACAAGAAAAGCCAGCATGGTGAATAAGCCTGAAACTGAGGCAGAAATGAGCACACAAGTCAAAGGAACGAAAAGACAGGACAACCTCTTGAGACGTCGTCCGGTCCTTTTCTGTTCATTTGACTTATGTGTTTATTTCTGTCCCAGTCTCAGGTTTATTTACCATGGTTAACATTCACCAGCTCGCCTGCACTCTTGCTATATTAAACCTAATAAAGACCACTGTTCTAGCTTTCAGATTAGATTTCTTAATGTAAAGCGGGTTTGTGTCTGTTTTATAACGGTGAAATCTTTATATATTCAATCATCTAAACGTTCAATCTCACCACTCTACCCCGCGCAGCCACAGGGCGAAGGAGTGAAAAGGGTTAAGGAGAAAGCGAGATTTCCATAGACTTTGTCAAAGATATCAGTTATTTTGAAGTATTATCGTTTAATAATGCAAGACTTGTTGTGCAAGTTTTGTTGTGGAACAAATAGTATTACCAATCGCAAGGGCGCGGATGTCCGATCCAGCTGAAGAAACATCATTCGATACATTCAAGTTGTTATGAGTTGAGGGAAGATTTGTGTCCGGGTTCTAATTAGTATATTAAATTCTACAAAAAATGTTCAAACCGCAAAATTACAATTTGATTTTCAGAAAATCAGGAATATATAACGGATAAAAACTCATTAACTCCTAATTTTCAGCAAAAAAAATAAAGACCGAAAAATCACCTTCCGAATTTCACGACAAAAATAATCCCGAAAACAAATAATAATAAAATAATAATAATAATAATAATAATAATAAGTTAATTTTGACATGCATATGTCTGGGAGGCTGCGGCAAAAGAGGACGCGAAGTCCTCTGACGTGGCCAACAGCCCCCATTACAGCATTTGGCACGGACCTCTAAAGATACCGAAAAAAAAATAATCATCAATTACCTAATTCACATCAAAATAAGTCCACGGATGAAAACATTGAAGAATCACAAAGTTGAGTAAAAAATAACCAACACAGTTACTTATAATATAATTGATCACATTTGCGCATTTGAACTAATGGCACAAGTGGCAGGAGCCTAATATTCGATTGAAAACAAAAATTCAATTTCATCATTTTCTTAAACATCTGGAGATCGCTACAGTTGAGTACCGTTTGAACTATATTTGCGTGATTATTTGTAAGTCAGAGATTTGATAATAAAGTATTTCAGTACCATAGTTTGTTCTAACGTTTTGTTTTGTGAAAAGGTGTGTCTAAGAGTGTAATCCGCAGGCTTATGAAGGTAGGCGTTAAAAAAGAGGTCTCATCCCGCTTTATCTTGTCAATGATAATCTTCGCTAATTTAATAGAAAAACATGTCCGAAGTGTAATAGCTTCTATTTTTCGAATGTGGCTGATGTATGCTGAATATAACCTAAATTATCAATGAACCTAACGGCCTCCTTTTGTAAAAGAAAAACTCTTTCAGTGTTTGTTTTTTCGTGGTTCCCCAAACTAAAATACAATACAGGTAGCGGGAATACACAAGAGTGTAGTAAAGCTGCAGTTTAAGCCAGTTTGGTAACAAATGTCTGATTTTATTCAGTATATCATTTGAAGGTGATATACCACATCTAATTTTATTTACATGGTTCGTCCAACTTTAAAACTCCTCAAACCATACCCCAAGGAACTTATGAGCCGAAGTGCTTTCTATCGTAGAGTTTAATAATGTAACATTCAACTTACGCTGAACGGGTTTATTTCTGGACCTGAATATAACATATTTTGTCTTCGCCTTCTTTAACTGTAGTTGGTTAGAGCACAACCACTTAGATAGCTCATTCAGCCAGCAATTCGCACGCTGTTCAATTTCATTAAGATTTGTCCCGGAAAGAAAAACGTTGGTGCCGTCCGGGTAGAGGATAATATCGGGGGTTCGCAGTATATTAACTATGTCGTTTAATATGCCAAAAATAACAATGGTCCGAGGATGGAACCCTGAGAAACGCCGTACTGTATCACGGAAGTTTGTGATTTGAAACCGTTTAGAGATGTGAATTGTCTTCGAGCTGATAAGAAATTCTTGATAATTCTTGATCCTACCTATAAAGTGGCGTTGCACCCGGTCCTCCAAAACAGGAACGAAAGCCGGTTCCACGTTCCGTCGCATTCTCGGAAGATGTTCCTGGTACGACTTCCAGTGGTTCGAAAGGAATGTGCTCCTGTTACGGTTCTAAAATACGAAGGCGTCGTTGCCTTGACGTTACAGTTTCATAA
Source organism: Ixodes persulcatus (assembly GCA_013358835.2). Lineage (NCBI taxonomy): Eukaryota > Metazoa > Arthropoda > Arachnida > Ixodida > Ixodidae > Ixodes > Ixodes persulcatus. The sequence continues at coordinate 21,512 of JABSTQ010011050.1, forward strand.
TTTAATAATATAAGAAGTTGGATACTCTGTAGATGAAATTAAAAAAAAAATCGAATGGAAATATCCAGATCGAACTACGTGCCATTGTGCCCCAGTTATCATCGTTCCAGATATCTCTTTTTGACTATCTCTAGGACACTTCCTCATCAATGAAGTTAGAGGCAGGGTGTCGAACCAGAACCGAAACAAACCGAAAACCGGAACCGAACCATTGATTTTAGCCGAACCGGAACTGAGCCGATGCGAAATCTTCGCCACCATTTTAGAACTGAACCGTAACCGAACAGAAAAAAAAAAAAAAAAATATATATATATGTATATATATATATATATATATATATATATATATAACGGTAACGGGTTCCGAACGGTTCAAGGTAGTTTCTTTTTTTTTATATTACAAAATGAATATAGGGGCATAAAACGGCAGCAGTATTTCTACTAATTCATAAAATCGTCATATACAGAACTGCAATGTATGAGACATTGTGGGTTTTCGTGGCGCTTTTGTATTGGCACTATGATTAACCATGTGTCACGTTGTCACGTGACGTCATGAAGTCGATACATGCTGTCAAGTGATGTCACGTGAACCCGTGACGTCACGTGACTCACTGCGTCAAGTCGATTTAATTTTAGGAAGTCACATACTTCATTTCACTCTACGTCCGCGCGCGGCCGATGCTATGAGTCGAAAGGCCAATCGAACAGCACAAAAAGCGCGACGTCATGGCGTGCTCTCTGCGCTTGATACGAGTAGCCGGCGGGAGAGCCCGCGCAGAGAGACGGCGAACACCCGCTGGTCCTATCCACTGCAGAGAGCACGCCATGACGTTGTGCCTCATTCGCTGTTTGATTGGCCCTTCGGCTCATAACATCGGCCGCGCTCGGACCGAAGCTGAAGCGAAGTATAGGTATATTAACCTCGTCGACAGCGTGACGTAACATGACATCCCGATTTCGCACCGAGATAGCGATTTTCTTAACCCCGAGTCGAGTGCTCGGGTTCATCACAATCAGCATCGCCAAACATTTGGATAACGGCTCATGTTCAATTAAATATGATTATAGCCCAACTATAACAAAATCTTAAGCTCAGCCCAAGCTTTTTGGTTTCCAAATACTAGCGCATGACTATGATGAACATTGATGCTATATAATTAGCGTCAGATTACGTGGCCGCTTGTTCAAATTAAGAGTTGAGGAGGGAATCGACAGCTGTCTTTTTTCTTTATTTTTTCTGCATCTGCTATTGCGTGGCGGGGAAACTAATGAATGTTTTCGCAAGCTATCAACACCATGGCTTACTTCTAACAGTATTTACTGAAAGTACAAAAAAAAGTTGCATGACACAATTTACATTATTGAGGCCCCCAAATGTTTTTTTTTTGTTGCTGAACAGTTTTGGAAAGATGTGCCTGAGAATAAATGTATTGAAATGAGTAAATGCTACTTATTATTATGACGTTAAATAGAACTACATGTGTGTACAGGAGAGATACTTGAAGAAAAAAAAAAAAGATCCTAGTGGCCTCGGACGGACAGCCGAACGTTGGCAGTCGCTCTGTCTCACGCGAGCGTCATTCTAAAGTTATTCCCCAAGTTTCGACCACCTCTGTGATTTGTTTAAAGAAATCATAAAACGATTTTCATACGTTCAAACAATACTACCTAGAATCACTCCTTAACGCTAATAACTGAATACACTTCTCTTAGCTATTCTTTCTAAGCAATGGCAGTCGTCAAGAAAAAAAATAGAGAAATATGACCATCGTTCATCCCCTCAACTCGGGGCCAGAAGCGGCCACGTGGCCTGGGCTGGCTTGCTAGAAACAGAACTCAGCTGAAACTGGGGGAAAGAAAGCACTGCTGAAGCCAATGCACGCGTTGAGCGGTACTAAAACCGTGTCTCAACACGCTCGCACGCCCCAGCCTTTGCAGTGCTTTCTTTCTCCCAGTCTTACCTGAGATTCTATTCTAGCAAGTCGGCCCAGTGCCTATCCTATGCCGCCAACGTTAATCATACCAACCGCGCTGAGGTTGGAAAAGAAAAAAAAAAACGCGCTCTGAGCTTTAGGCATTGTTAGAGTTCGGCTATTCTCATCACCGGAATGGTTAGACACTAGCAGTAGCCACTACCCAAGTGTCCGCCGACACATTGATTGTTAAGAAACCGAAGTCGAGTGTTCACGCAGTTCTCCTGTCCAATATATGAGCCGCGCTCGACTGCTGTAAGGCGGGTGGTTTTGATCCCACAATTACGTCATCAATATTGGCGAAGGCAAGACTAAAAGAAATAGTCTCATTTTATCCTCGCATTTTTACCGCGACAAAGAAGCCTCTGGCCAGCGGCGGTCTGTGTCAGTATGAATGGGCCAGACTAGGATCAGCACGCCTCTGAAGAGTCATGAACATTCCAACCAGATAGCGTTTTATGACCCCTTTAAACTTTTCGGGGTGCAAACTAAAACCGATGGAAGGTTGCTGTCAACAAGCGACAAATATAATTGCCGAATTAAAACACCCAAACGAGGGAGGCAAATCCTCAGGAGTATAAAATATTCTCTGGAGGAGCAACAAAAAAAAATGGAAAGCCGTGTACAACTCCCTGTAACGACGAACTAGAGTGCAGCTCTTGAGGAGGAGGACGGAAGGGTACTGAAGGGAGTTTATACCCCTCCTACTCACCTCGTCATCCTGCCTACTACTCCTCTTCCCTCCTCCCTCCTTTTCCTCCTCCTCCTCCTGCTCCTCCTCCTCCTCCTCTCCTCCTACCCTACCCCTCCTTCACCCCTCGTCGCCCCCCTAAGGTAACGTGATCGGCCTGAGCTCTCGTGGCCCCCGTGAGGTCTCGTGACCCCCCTGAGATCACGTGACCCTCTTGACGTCACGGAGGTCACGTGATTTGGGGGGTCACGTGACCTCAGGTTTACGCCGACGCCGTCGGCGACGCCGATCAAGCCGGAATCGGGCGTCCAAGAGCTGCTTTCTAAAAAAGTAAAAAGAAGCGTGTTTCCCGGGGGGGGGGGGGGGGGGGGGTGGGCGTTGTAAAGGTATCTCTTCCCTGCATGTTCGGCGAAGACCAAAAAGCGTGGCCCCAGAAACTACTTTGCTTGCAACACACTGCTGCCAAAAAGCGTGCTTTTGTTGCGCCAGACGCTCGCGAAGTTCCTCCCGACGATGCATTAAGAATAATATTATGTGCCTTTCAAATACTTGACTCTTACTGAGGGCGAACCTCCTGCAGCGTGCATTTTGCACAATTGACTTTCCTTTTCTTAGCAAAAAGAAATCACCATGACCACCAGCATAGATGACGTCCCGTGCGTACGACGTCAAATAGTTCAGCTTTCTGGTGAAATGCGATGTTCGCAACACTAGCACCCTATTGAAAAAGTTTTCAAACTGTGCCAGTTCAAACAGGCTTATTGCCACTGGTTAAAATGATTGAACTAGACAAAGTGAAACTGTGCATACTGGTCTTATTTTGAAACTGTGCATACAGGTCTTACTGTGAAAATGTGTATACTGGTTATACTGTACGACTGCGTATACTGGTCCACTCCATGCAGTTAAACCAGTTTAACTGGTAATATTGGCAGCACAGGTCGTAAACGGATAAAATTCACTTTATTTCCACAAAAAAATACACATACTTCATGGTATTATTCATTAGTCCCAGCCGGTCGGCGAGATTCTTTACATCGTCTGGTGTGTCGGGGTTCCGGTGGTGGATAACTCAGTACCTCAAGTCATCTGAAATAAGAATAAACATCAGTAATTAGAGCCATGGCAGATTTATTTGCACCCGTTTGTTCTAAATCGGCATGTAACTAATGCCACAAATAAAAAATATGCACTATTATAAACAGTATGAGAGGGAATATGAAAGCGTGCGCCAACCGTACATGTGGTGCCAGTTTAGAGGAAATTAAGTATAAACCGCATGTAAGCGATTTGGTGAGCGACGAAACAAGCGAGGACGATACGCTTCGCTGTCAGTCGGTCACTCGCTCGACGAGACAAACCACATGAAAGCGCGACGGTAGCAAGCGACCAAGGCGTTGAGCGACGACTTCTAGAAATCCGAAAACCGAGCGACGTGACGACCGACCGTGGGAAATCTCCGTCGCTCGTCGCTGACTTTCGTCACGGTCATCGTCGTTCGCTTAATGGCTTACATGCGGTTCAGCCTTTACGCAAAGCAACGCCCAGGAGTGAAAAGATCCTGCTGTTGTTACCTCCTTCCTGCCTCCCCAGTCTGTCGTCCGCTATGCAACTCGCAACCACTGTGGTAGAATATCTCTGAAGCTGCATGCACACTGGCGGTTGTATTACTAGCATAGCTGTTCCAAATCGGGTTGCTGAAACATTCAGTTTCACATGCACCTGATTATGAAAATGAATCCAAATGGTCGAGCCTGCTTACCTGGCTCACTGGTGCGGAGACAGAGGCAGCCATTGCCCACGCCGCAATGACGACGGAGCGACTTCCGAGCACGCCGTTCTGGGACGCAGCCATTTCGCCCGCGAGCGAGTGGAACTTAGGTGGAGGACGTCGTCAGACAAAGGAATCATCGGCAGAGGCAGCACTCAAGGCTTCGGCAAACTATCTTTTACAAACACAGGTTGAAGACAAATTGTAACCTCCCAAGCCGAACAACGGCCCCAAACGAAGACCCAACAGGCCCAACCGCCCAAGTTCAAACTTCCAACCGTCGCCGCCGTGGCGCCGGAACCGGTTTTCTTGTTTGTTTTTTGGCTCCCGGAGCTGCCGCCGACTGGCGCTTCGAGCGGGCGCGACGGCCGCGCTGATTGGCCCGCGTGCTCCCTGTCCTGGCACGTAAGCACCTCTCCTATTTCAAGGCATCTGCGCTGTCTGCGCTGCGCGTGGAGACACTGCATGCATGACCTCCGGCCCCAGGGCACCGGCGCATACCAGGCGGTTGACACATAGGCGCAACCAGGGACGGATTTAGAGGGGGGGTTCGGATGTCCTGACCCCCCTCTTACATGTGTAAAATTAAGGGCGTGAAACTAGGGAGAGGGGGAGGGGGTTCCTAAACATATGGTACGCTGACCAACACCTGACCCCCCCCCTCAGAAAATTTCTGCATCCGCCCCTGGGCGCGACTGCCACATTTTCCCGCTAATCTCCGACAACACGTGGGAGACTCCCTGCATCGCCCTCGGGCAATTGCGCTGGAGCCTGGAAGCGGCTTTTAGGAGCAGGCCAGGGTGGATAAAGGCCGCGGTAAAAAGCGGGAAAATTATAAAGTCCAAGTGGGAACGATTGGCCGGCAGAGGGAAATGAACCTCTATGAGGCGATTACGTCACTGAATTCTTGACCTGTCACGAACTATTGGTGCAAGCTAGGTAGAACTGTACATGCATCAAAATAAAGCTTTTATTTGGTCTACTAGTCTATTATGCGACATCTGCATAGAGAAAATGTTCTGTAAAGGCCAGACATTTTCTCTGCAGTGCCAAGGTTCATTCTAGAAACATATTTTTGCCTATAGAATTAAAAAATATTGTTCTGCCAATTTTGTTTTTTTATTGTGAGTTGTGTGGAGTGTAAAAGCCCAATTCGCTCATGTAGAAAAAAAAAAGTCATTAATGCGGCTCTCCCGCTCGGGAGTTCAAATTAGAAATATTGAAACCAGCTTGATCTAAATGAAAAAGGACAATGGGATCGATTCCAATGGTTAATTATTTTAAACTGGGCATACTACTAGCTTGACCTGTTCAACGAGCAGTTTCTTTAGTTCGTTTGGTATGACTTGTTTCGATACAGTGAGACCAGTTTCATTGCCAGTTGTAACTGTTTGACTTCCAGTTAGATCAATTTGACTGCCAGTTCAAACTGTTTGGCTGCCAGCTTGAACATTAAGACACCAGTATCGCCAGTTCAAGCTACCAGTTTTGCCTGATTAGCGACCAGTATGAACTGTACAATTAACAGTTCAGCCAATTCAGCTGCCAACTTGGCCGGTTCACTTTCCAAGTTCAACCAGTTTCGACAGTTTGATTTCCAATTTTCCCGGTACAATTCCACTACAACCAGTTAATTTAGGGTTTGGCCAGTTCACATGCAAACTGTTTTCAAATTGTTTTTTTTTTCAATAGGGGCAATAGACGTCCTAATTGTAAAGTTGTGCTGTATTCAAAGCAGTCTCGTGATGATATACGGCACCCTAGAGAAAAGATTGAGCCCAAGGCTGTTGAAGCAAAGTATTGGTAATTGAGGGCCCAAAACAAGTGCAGGTAAAACGTAATATAACATTAGACAGTATTTCGCGAAGTTTTGAGTTCATGCAAGCTGATGAAACGTGATTTGTGTTAGGATCTTCAGAATCTTTGTCTGTCCTAATTAAAAAAAAATACCGTTAATTATCTCTCTCTTTTTGCACATTTTGTGCATTCGCCTTCCGATCTATCATGGGAGTACAGAGTCGTTTTTGGCATACCCTGCAACCCAATATTTCACACTGGCAGTCAGCGAACAAATAAACACGCTTACGTCGACTCAACAGCTCGCGTAGGTTCGAGTATCGTCCTTCCCTGTCGGTCTCAAGAGGTTATATGAACTTTATAAAGTAAAATTTAGTGAACATTATAAAATATCTTTAATTACGATAATTGAAGATTTGACAACATAAATAAAGAGCCGACAACCCCAAAGCGACTTCCCCCCCCCCTCCTCGTTAAATTAGTTGAAAGGTGCTCTGCGAATCTTTTCGGCGTTTTTATTCTCGACAGGCACGTTGTATGCGATTAGGGAAAGCCTTACACAGATTTTTGAATTTGAAGCTAATTTAAATGACCATGTGTTCCTCACAAATACAACTTCTCAAATTGTTATTGCCTCCTTTATGTGGTGAACATTACTTTTTGGTGTCTGTGGGCTGGACAAAAACGAAGTATACAGGGGCTTGCGGCGAATCTATGGCGATTACGCACTCAAACCGTCAGAAAGTGTTCAATTAAGTATAGCTGCCGTGTCGAGTAGAATATGAAATACTACTTCATTTTACTTAACAAAAAAAAATCATTGAGGACGGTTAAGCTTCGTATTTACTTCTGGAACGCGAAAGCGTTAACGGGCCTCGTTCGCATCGCCTTCTCATTCGCCGTGCAAGCGTGCCTCGCGTGGCCTTTTAAGGAGCGTCTCTGTCCAACACTACCTAGACAGAAGGCCTCCGAATGGCCTCCTCTTCCTCTATGAAACGTCATCAGAGTCGGATTACGCTAACTCGGCTATAGGGCCCGAGCCAGACCTTCGACGTGCTGATTCGACGCGAGCCGCAGCCGAACACTGACACGAAACTCGTGCCCAATCTCACACCTTGATTCATCTGACTGTGATGACGCGTGCGGAGGCCTTCTGTGTGGGTGGTGTTGGTTTGACTCGCAACCGAAGGGTTGCGAGTCAGACCAACACCACCAGAACACTAACATCATTTGAGACATACGGCGACCTTTAATTTGAATTACATGTATTTTTAACCACTTTCCTTCCACGCGTGATGTCACGTTCAACTTGAGCATTGTGAATTGTGTGAAATTCCTGCGCGAGGGCATGTAGCTGTGACCTCATGACCTTATCGACCGATCAGGATTTTAGAGCCACTCCACCGACATCGGATTTTCTGCGACATGAGCTCCTTAACCCTATAGCATTAAAATCATCAATTAGGGAGGGTGAAGCTCATGCATTTACAAATTAAATTGATCAGCATCTTGTCAAGAACAAATATTAATAGCGTGGCTATGCCAGCTTATCTGAATAAAAAAATGTACTCTTGGGCAAGGGCTATTTTGGGCCAGATTCGATCCGAGTGCTAAGGTGCGTCTAGATTAGAGAGAACAATTTAGATTATTGCTTTCTGCATGATCAGTCTCATGCTTCGCGGTGCTGAGTGTACAGAACTTTTGGTTAGAAAAACAAGCATTGTGATTGCCGCTTGGTGTTTCTATAAGAAATAGACTGAAAGTCTATTTCTTACAGAATTTCAGTCTATTTCACGAAAGCCCTAAAACTTTCGTGACATTTTGAAAGATTTAATGTTTCTAGTTCAGTTATGTCGTCTTTTATATATAATGTAAAACGTATGTAGTGAACGGCCAGACCGAAGCGGACGAAGAAGAAGAGCAGATCTCGAGACAGAAGATTGGAGGAACCGATCTCGTCGGGGCTGGTGTTTCTAACTGTTTGTATTTTAAGATAACTTATTAAATATTTATGTAGCCTCAACACTACATATTGGTGACCCGAAACAAGTAACATCGGCAACCTTCCTTACTCAGGGTTTGAAGTGAGCTGGACATACCGCTGCCTTTTTCCAGCGATGGATGTTCAAGGCGACGCGACTTCCTCGGCCACACCCACGGTGCCAGCCACCCCGGCCCCGATAAAGATCCCAGAGTTTTGGTCCTCAGATGTTGAGCTCTGGTTTTTCACCGTTGAATCCGTCTTCCGGAAGCATCGAGTCACAGCGTAGCTTACGAAGTTCGACTACGTAGTCGCCACTCTTTCGCAGTCGACGGCTTCCGTAGTCCACGACATCTTACGGTCCCCTCCGGAGGACCAACCTTACGAGACTTTACACACGGAACTGATACGGCGTGCAACAGAATCGGAACCCCGACGTCTTCAGCAGCTGCTGACAGTGGAACAGTTGGGCGACAGAAAACCCACCAAACTCCTCCAACGAATGAAGCAACTGTTCGGAGGCAAGGCGGCGACGATGGATGCGCCCATCATGCGTGAAATTTTCCTCCAGCGTCTTCCTCAGCAAGTCCGGATGGTCCTAACCATGAAAACCACGGACTCCATTCTGACGCTGGCCCGCGAAGCGGACGATATAATGGACGTCTACTTGCCTAACATTTCGACAGTTCACCACGAAACGGCTCAGCCCAGGTCCCATCTACCCGCTCAAGACAACGACTACCAGCGAGAAAGCCCTGACTTGGTCGTGGCCTACGCACGTATGGAAAAGAAAATTGACGACCTCAGTCGCGAGTTCCAAAACATGCGGCACCACTCTCGAAGAGGGACGGTACGGTCGGAGGTCACTACTGCAAGCACTCGAGAACACGCCAAACACCAAACCACTTGCTCGCCTGGCACTTCTACTAACCAACGTCAGTGCTGGTACCATAGTCGTTATGGGAACGCCGCCCTATTTTGCAGACAGCAATACTCTCAATCGGGAAACGGCAAGGGCACTCACTGAAAGCGGCACACGTCGAGAGCCCTTTGTCATGCAGCCGTGTTTTCTACATGACCGACCGCTTAACCAAGGTTCGGTACCTAGTAGATACCGGTGCCGAGGTTAGCGTAGTACCCCTTACGCCGGAAGATCGTAAATAACGCAAAGAAACTCCTCCTCTGCAAGCGGTCAACGCAGCCACAATAAAAGCGTATGGAGAAAAGTCGTTGACCTTAGACATCGGGCTTCGGCGGACATTTCGCTGGATATTTATCATCGCTGACGTGCGAAAAGCCATCGTCGGGGTGAATTTTCTAAGACGATTTGGGCTCACTGTTGACCTGCGCCAATACCAGCTCATCGATACCGAGACGCAGCTGAGTGTCCAAGTGTTGATATTAAAGACACCGCCACTGCGTCCTTTTCTGCCACGTGTGGAGATGAACTCTTAGTGGAAGCGCATCACGGACGAGTTCCCCTCGGTCTTTGGGCCACGCGTCCTTCCACAGAAAATCCAGCACAGTATCTCCCATCATATTAAGACTACAGGCCCCCCTGTCTTCGCAGGTCCACGACGCCTGCCACCAGACCGAGTTCAGATAGCCAAACACGAATTCGAACATATGCCCGCCTTGCAGACCCTGGTCGTCAGCGCTTCACTTGGTGCCGAAAAAGACAGGCGACTGGCGGCCGTGTGGTGATTATCGAGCACTCAACCAGTCTGCGATACCTGACCGTTATCCCTTACCCCATCTACGCGATTTCGGCGGGTTGCTTCAAGGCGTGACAATTTTCAGCAAAATCGATCTTGTTAAAGCCTACCGTCAGATTCCAGTGGAACCCAAAGACGTTTCCAACACTGTAGTCACAACGCCATTTGGGCTGTATGAATTCTTCCGGATGCCATTCGGCCTCTGCAACGCAGCTCGAACATTTCAAAGGTGCGTAGATACAGTCCTTCATGGACAGTACTTCTGCTTCGTGTATCTGGACAATATCCTGGTGTTCAGCTCCACGCCTGATGAACATGCCAGTCACCATCGAGAGCTTTTTACGCGCCCGACGTCGTACGGCCTCGTTGCAAATGCGGCTAAATGCGAATTCGGAGTCAAGGAACTGGATTTTCTCGGCCATCACGTAGATGCTTGCGGAATCCAACCGCTGCCTGACAAAGTGACCGTTATTCGCAATTTTCCACGGTCCACTACTGCTACAAATCAACGAGAGTTTTCGGGACATGCCAACATTTACCGTCGCTTTATTCCCCGCTGCGCTCATATTTCCCAGCCTTTGTACGATCTGCTGCAGAACCCGAAACCAAAAATGGCACTGCTACAATAGACGCACGCAGCAGACGGCGCCTTCACTAAAGTCAAGGAAGCAATCGTAACCGTTACCATGCTCATGCATCCAGGAAGTGACGCCCCTACCTCCCTCTTCGTCGACGCGTCGGACAAGGCAGTTGGAGCGGTCCTCCAGCAGCTTCTTGGGGACGCATGGCATCCCATCGCATTATTCTCTAAAGGCCTCAGTACTACAGAAACGGGCTACAGCACTTTTGGTCGGGAGCTGCTTGCAATTTATCTTGCCATACGACACTTTCGGCACTTCATCAATGACCGTAAATTGTTTGTACTTACAGACCACAAACCACTCACGTACGCCTTGTCGTCGTCCAGCGCGGCACAGATACCACGAGAGGTCCGGCAAATGCTTTACATATCCGAATTTACCACCGACACTCGCTTTGTTGAAGGCTCAAGCGATGCTGCAGCAGACGCTCTCTCTCAAATAGGCGTCAACGTCTACGTCTCCGAAGGTGCTTCGTTGGACTATACCGAATTGATAGCGTGTCAAAAAGACGATGCGGAGCTCCAACACTTACGGACATTATCTAAGACACTTGTTTTTGACGATGTCCCCAGGCATGGTTCTTCTGACACCGTGGTAAGTGACGTGTCAACCGGTCAACCCCGCCCGTGAACCATAATTTTCGTGAACCATATTTGATTATATATATGGCCACAAGGCGCCCTTTCATGATTTTATGTGCTGTAATTAAATTCTTTGTTCAAGGGTACAATCACGATTTAACTTTTTTATATTGCGACACAATGTTTTACCGATCATGGATATTTTCTGCGACCTACCACACCTCGCGACAACACTTTTTACCGCGCAAAGAGATCAGCTCGAACATTAGAAATTTGCTGAAACACGAAGGAAGGACAGGAAAATACATTATAGTTTTATATTTCAGGCTGATCTATTTACATGTATGTACCAACAAGCTCAACTCTTTACTGTTGCAGTTAAACATTTTGATTCAGGTAAAATGTATGTGACTGGTAAACAAAGGGGTGTTGAGTCGTATGAACATGACGTTTTGTACGTTAATAAGGAGTTTCGTAGATGGTTTTCGCCATCCCCAAACGCCCTCCGCAACCCGCTCAGATACCCGGAACTCTACAGTCAAGGTCATAGGCGCGCAGGCGCACTAACGGCTTCTTCGTTGCGGAAGACTTAGTGGAGGGGGAAACGCTGTCTACGAACAGTCCCTAATGTAGATTTTCTTTTGCTGTTGCGTCAAAATTAAATATCAGAATTTTATATATTTGGTACCTGAAAACAAAAGTGAACTGCACGGACGCCAGAAGAAACTGTATAGTTAATCTTTTTTCACGGTGTAAATAGGATCTATTGCCAGAACAGCGCGAAAAATATATTCTCAATTTAGCGGTTCAAACCCGTTCGAACCGGTTTGAATGGGCTTTTATTCTTCGCTCCCCAGAACTGAACCGGAACCGGACCGAAAGGCGTGAATCCGAACTCGAACCAATAAAAATTTCGGTTCTACACTCTGGTCAGTGGTTGAAAAAGTCAAGAATGGAAGGCATAAATGACTTCTGAAATCGAGTAAAATTGCAGATATATAGTAGAATATTATAAACAGATGAACGCCGTTTTTGCTGCCGTTTTCACGAAAACGAACCAAGTTCTTGTTGCAGTTCTACCATAGTAAGATGTAAAGGCGGCGCTTTTTCCGTTCTTTCTAAAATGAACGCTCCAGGAACATCGATCCATGGAACGCCGTTCCTTACAACACTGCTGTGAAGACATTCACAAGGCCTAATTTTCATTGTCGAAAAAAGCCGGGGCAGCACAAAAGTGCTGGCTCACCATCAGCACAATATTACATAGATTGGAATTTAACTTTTTAAAGTTAGAATCCAATCTAATTCACTCCGCCACGCACGCGCTCGCTCGCTGAGCGCGTGCTCGTCGTCGCGCGTGCTTTGACGAGCACGTGCGATTATTCCGAGCTGTTCTCCAAGCCATACGAACCGCCGGACTCACCCTCAAGCCGACAAAGTGTCGGTTTGCGTATGACAAACTGAAGTTCCTAGGTCACGTGGTTAGTAATGAAGGCGTTCGCCCAGTCCCAGAGAAGACTCGTGCCATCGCAGCATTTCCAGCGCCGACAGACAAGAAGGCGGTGCGAAGATTCCTTGGACTGTGTGCCTAGTACCGGCGCTTCTTGCGAGATTTCGCTAGCACTTCCACACTACTCACAAACCTCACCAAAAACGCCGAGAAGTTGAAATGCGCCGAGGAGCAGCAGTAGGCATTCGACAAGCTGAAGCGACGACTCCAGACTTCTTCTCTCCTAGAACATTTTGATCAGGCAGCGGAAACCGAGATTCACACTGATGCAAGTAACGCAGGACTTGGGGCGGTACTGCTTCAAGTACAAGAAAGCACCGAGCAAGTCATCGCCTATGCCAGTCGGAGACTGTCTAAGGCAGAGAAAAATTACTCCACGACTGAGAAGGAATGCGTTGCGGTCGTCTGGATAATCAAGAAGTTTCGTTGGTACTTGTATGGGAGCCCGTTCCGCGTAACCACGAAACACCACTCGCTCTGCTGACTTGCGAACCTCAAGGACTCGTCAGGACGCCTCTCTCGGTGGAGTCTCCGACTACGAGAGTTCAACATGACTGTGGTCAGCAAGTCAGAACGCAAGGACAGCGACGCCGACTGCCTGTCCACGGCCGCTGTTGAAATACATTCCGGCAGCAGCGACGACGATGACGACGAGTGTTTCCAATAAGCAGTGTATACCGAAGACATGGCACGACGTCAAAGAGACGATCTTGAGCTTCGAAAATTAATCGAGCACCTGGAAGGGCGCGGGAGTACGTACCTTGTGCTTTCTCACGAGCCCTGCCGAGCTTCGCCGTTTGACAAGGTGTACTCTACAAAGAGAAATTCGTGGACAACAACTCTCCGTTGCTTCTAGTAATCTCGACCGACCTTCGAGAGGAGATCTTTCAAGCATGTCACGACGACCCGACGTCCGGACATTTCGGTCACTGCCGAACGCTGGTCCGTATTCGTGAAAAGTATTACTGGCCGAAGCTCCCGAAAACCGTCCACCTCTACCCCCGATCATGCCACGAGTGCCAGCGACACAAGAAACCGCCGACGAAGGCGGCATGTATCCTGCAGCGAATAACTCTGCGAACTGCACCATTCCAGCAGATCGGAATGGATCTACTTTGTCTTTCTCCGCCTTCGCCCCTGGGAAACCGTTGGACAATTGTTGTCGCAGATTATGTCACAGGGTACGCAGAAACGAAAGCCCTTCATTCAGGGACACTTGTTGAAGTCGCCAAGTTTTTCATCGAGTCCATCGTCCTCCGGCACGAAGTTCCGAAAGTTCTGATTACAGATCGCGGATCATCGTTCATGCCACAGCTGATCCAAGAAATCCTTCGGGTCAGTCACACCAGCCACCGTCGTACAACTGGGTACCACCCGCAGACCAACGGGCTGGCGGAGCTACAGTGATGTCTCCTTAACATGAACAACTCCGTTTCCGTAAAAAAATCGTCCATAATGTGAGTTGTCCATACTAACGAGACAAAAATTCATGTATTTTCCCAATCTGTCCCCGAAAGTGGTGTCCATATAGAGGGGTATCCATATTAGAGGGTTCCATATTAACGAGACATGACTGCACTTAACACGACAATCGCCGACATGATCTTTATATACGTAGACATCGAGCAGAAGACGTGGGACGAGGTATTGTCCTACGTCACATTCGCCTACAAAACCGCGGTTCAAGAAACCACTGGATTCACACCTTTCTAACTAGTGCATTGTCGGAAGGTAACGACCATGCTTGACGCATTGCTGCCCCATGAACCAACTGATGATGAGAGCGACGCGGCCCAGGTGGTTGCTCAACGGGCCGAAGAGGTCCACCAGCACGCCCGACTTCTGATTCATGACCAGTAACCTGTCGACGCAGGCCGCAACAGCCTTCGTCACAGGGACGTGGACTTCGAGCACGGAGATTTAGGGTTTAGGTTTGGACGCCAATCCGTCGCCGGGGCCTCAGTGAGAAACTACTGAAATACTAATTTTGACTATACAAGGTGCTCCGTCACCTCAGGGAGCTGAACTACGAGGTGATGCCCGACGGAACAAGGACAACATCTTGCTGCCCACCACGACCTGAAAAGGTCCATGTCGTGCGCCTCAAGCCGTACTACGCACGATAAGACTGTGAACTGTGATCCACTGCAACGCTTCAGAGGACTGTGTTTTGCCAGCCTTCATATTATCGTATTATTTTGTTCGCCTTGCTCTTTTTTCTTTTCTTTCACGTGGCATCGAGACGATGCTCTTTTTAAAGGGCGGAGTAATGCCATGCGCGTCGGCGATCGACCGCATGCGTGGCCGTGTGGTTTCCGCGCCTGACTTTCGCGCGAAGCCCCGGGTTCGATTCTTGGGAGTTAAGCGTCTTTCATTTATTCTTTTAGTTTCATATGCTAGTGAATTCGACAGCGCTTTTGCTTGTTCAAGGTCCGAATGTTCTAGTCACTGGACCTCCGACGCCGATTGTTCCAGAAACCAACGGAAACGCATCAGGGGCTCCGTGTGACGAGCCACGGTCCGTCTTGCCTCAGCTCACGATTCTGCTCTTACGCCGCCATCGACGCTCACGGTGCTCGACTGTTATATTACGTTTCCTTTTTGTGTGGGCACAAGTTCGCCACATTACACGTTTAGTTTCTTCAGTTATCATCGCATCAATTGTCATTCGTGAGAATATGTTAAATTCATAATAGGTTTTCACAGATATGGACGTCAATATACTTATAGACTGAGTCCTATTCTAGTGAATGCTTTGGTAACGTATATTCGACGAAATATTTGTTATATAAAACCCTTATTTATTTGTATTTTCCAAGCTTAATGTTTATTTACCACCTAGAGCACCAGGATGTTATGGAGTCGAAGTCATTTTTGAAGACTGTAATGATCATTTGGTCTAGTAATTTGTTTTTCTGAATAACACAGTCATCTGCAAAAAGTACGAATGGTAGATTTGATTGATGATGACAGATCAATGATATAGATTAAAAAGACTAGGGATATATGACCGCTACCTTGAGCGACACCTGAGGTTACCGGTAAGGACGTAGAAAACGAAATATGTACTGAGACTGGCTGCTGTCTATCGGGTAGTAATGTTGTTATCCATCTTACGACTGATGGCGTGATCTGAAGATGAGAGAGATTCAGGTGTTCATGGCGGTACGGAACGGTATCAAATGCTTTGGGGATGTGTATGAATAAAACTTCAGTTCTTAATAGGCTATGATTCTTAAAATGAAGATCTGTGATGAGCTCGAATAGCTGTCTAGTGCAAGAGTGCTTTTTGATGAAGCGATGCTGGTCAGGAAAAAATAATTTACATTCATCTAGGAATGAAGTGTTATGAGTACAAGAAACATGTTACATGAGCTTACAAGGTTCACTGGTAATCAAAATAGGACAATTATTTGTTGAATTTTCTTTTATACCTGATTTAAAAAATGTGTTTACTTGCGTAGAACGCCAGTCGGATGGTAGTTATAGAATGTAAGGTGTGTTGAAACACTAGTGAATATATTTGATGCTGAACGCTTTATAAGTTTGAAAAATTCGCCACATATACCATAATTTACAAAGGAAGTGTTCGAGGGCAAGTTTTAGATTAGTTTCAATATTCCTTTGGGACTAAATGAAACAGGGGCATGACTATTTTCTGATATGAAGGACAGCATATGGGAAGTGGAAAAAAATTCGCGAGTGAGGACGTTCGAAATGTATGCATTTAACATATTTTCTGCCCGGTCATCACTGAGAACATTGTTAGGTTCATTTGGAAATGCAGGCTGTTTCTAGATTCTATGGAATGAACTATTTTCAAAATTCATTTGTAATCAGTAAGGAAACTGTTCGGTAAGGTGGCATAAAAAAAAGATTTCTGCTGCTTTCTTTATTTTACATTAGCACAATTTTGAGCATGAGTCATATGATGGCCGAACTTCAAAAGTTTACTGTTTTTCGTGCTAGAAAATAACCTCTTCTTATTCAATATTCGCTTTAGACTGTTTTGTAAACCAGGGAGACCCATGTTCACATCGAAGAGAGGTTTGAGGATTTTGATTGAAGCATCAGGTGCAGATGTTAGGGCACCCTCCCTGACGTGTGCATCCTTAGTCCACGAAACCTTGGCTACGGCTGGCTGTCAAGGCCCTTGTCAGCAGGTCTTACTGGATCCCAGGACCCGCGCGCTGGTCAGAAAGACCATCCACTGCTCGTATGATGGGTGAGGATTGGAAGTGAGATCCAGGTTTTTTTTTTGTTTTCTTGGCGTTCCCATACGTGATGGTACAAGGTGCCTAGAGGAGGATAGAAATTATAGGTGCGGTGTATTGAGCGGATGGATGGCGAGAAGAAGTGTGCTGTGGGGATCTCTGTTGGTCATGCAGTCTTTGGAATGTGGTTCATTCATCTCTCAAATGTTTGTAGTGAATTGTATGAAAGTGTTTTTAATTAGAAGCCTATTTTCGCTTACGGACCTTTCATCGCTAGATAAAATATACTACATTTTGAAATTAACTATAGCTGATGTCATGTCTTTAATGTTGGTGCGTGAAAAGGCGAATATTTGTTTTCGGTATATCTTGGGAGCTGTTGATTTGTTGCGGTGTCTCGATTTTAATTGTAGCATGGTCGCTGATATTCTCCATTACAGTGAGATACGTGATGAGTTCTGAATTAGTAGTGTGAAATAAATATAATATGGAATTGTTGCATTTTGGTATGGTGATCATTTGTTAGGAGGTTGTACATACGTAATGAAAGGAACTCTGTACACCGGAGAAACATCGCACATGTCAGGATGTGCGTTATCGTGCACCAATTTATTTCGGGGTAGTTGATGTCGCCAGCAAGAAAGCAGTGATGACTATTCGCGAATTTAACTGTCTATAGGTGGCGCCACTCGTTTTACAAATAGGCGGTTATAGTGAGGGCCGGAGATGCGTGTTCGTATACCAGCTGCTGAGCCCTGCCTAGTGTGCTGGCTTCACTGATCGAAAAAAAAAATTTATTCCCGCTTATACGAGGAAGCCAGGGGGCTATGCGCGTAGGTCATCTTTTTTTTCTGAAAAAAAAGAAACGGTGTTTAG
Organism: Ixodes persulcatus; assembly: GCA_013358835.2. Lineage (NCBI taxonomy): Eukaryota > Metazoa > Arthropoda > Arachnida > Ixodida > Ixodidae > Ixodes > Ixodes persulcatus. The sequence goes on from JABSTQ010011050.1 coordinate 39,265, forward strand.
CGTAATAATTTCGCCGGGAGGCACGTTTTATTTCAGAAAAGAAAACCGAATATATCTTCTATTTTGGATTTATTTCTCGGTAAAAATATTTATTTCGGTTTCTCTCCTAGCCCAAGATTTACCTAGCAGCGTAATTATTATGCTAAAGAGATTGTTCACGGAAACTATAATTTTTGACAGGCATGTCCAATCCAGGAACTTAAGAATACTTTGGAGAGTTCAGTGTCCCTTTAAAGTCAGGTTCTTTTTACACCTTAGAGGTAACAGAATATCGTATCTGTTAAAAAAAATCAGTGTTGGTATTTGCGTGTTCATGGACCCTTTTTTACTCGGACAAAATCATTTGAAATAGTGACCTGTGGGCCCTTTATTTGGTTTTAGGGCATTTAGATGATTAACTGCTTTAGCATTATTTCCAGCACAAGCATAATTGAATAAATCCAAATTTTACAAAATATCGCTAGACGTGACTAATTTAGGACAAAACGTATAAATTACGAAACACTGTTCTAACCACAAAAAAACACAAAACAATATCTGAGTCACAAAACAGAGGTGTCTGTTTTTTCAGGCCAACCCGTGACGCATAGGACTTTTTATTACATCAAGTATTTAGGTCTACCTCAATAACAATGTCAGTTTTTCATGTGCTAAAAAGAAATCTAAACGAGACATTTCTGTGGAGTCTACTATGGTTAAATAGCGCGTTTTGGGGATTGGGGCGCTTTCTGGGGCCTACAGCTCTGCAATATGTATTAATAATAATACAATTAAGACTATTTTATTCCTTAGTTTTCAAGCTCTAATATTATTACTTGCTTGTGATCTAATTTGTAACGCGCGAACAACTATGGCAATTCATTGTTTGCAAATTATCATCACAGATGCCAATTGCAGCATTAACAAGGTATAAAATAAAAATAGTCTAAACATTCTAGCTAGTCTGAGAAATTCACATAAAATGATATTACTTGTGGGTAAAGCATGTGGTTCTATCATAGTCATGACTCATGAGGTTCTATAAAGTCATGACAACACATCCTTCAATAGCCAACCTATTCCATTCTTCTATAGTTTTCGGAAAAAAAAGAAAATGCAAAAACATCAGTACGGCAAAAGTAGGGTCGGATTTTGTTCTGGTGGTCCGCGCTTCCCGATATATAAAATGGTTTATGTAAAACATTTCTCGACTAAATAAAAGGTGACTGCTGTATATATCCTGTAAAAAATTCAACCTAATCATTTTTTTTGCGTTCAACTAGTGATTCCCACTTTAAATTATTCTTCATGGTGGTGACACTTGCCCCGCGTTGGTAATCATTTAGAATAAATCTAGCACACTGATTTTGAATCATTTTCCAGTTGTTCTATTAAGGTATTGTCTTGGGGATCCCACACAACTGCTTAATATTCAATACAGGAGCGAATAAACGTAAAGTACAAAGTTTCTTTAATTTTGCATGAACCCTGTCTAAAATTTCGTCGCATAAAATTATGCATCCGTACAGCCTTCACAGTTATCAGTTCCACATGAGCTTTTCCACGTAAATCGCTGCACAGAATTACACCCAAGTATCTTACGCTTGAGTTAGCCTTGAAATATTTCATTATTTATTATGAAGGTTGAACCAATGGAGCTTTTCTTTCGAGGAAATCTCACGTGAAAACACCTTAACGTCCAGATTCATTTCCCAATTGTTGCACCACATTGAAATATTGTCGAGATAAACCTGTAAAAAAGTTACGCCATTAATCATTCTATTAAAAATACAGTCGTCTGCAAATAGTCTTATATTTGATTGTATTTAATTATTAATATCATTTATATATACCAGGAAGAGCAAAGGCCCCAGAACAGAACCCTGGGGGATACCAGAAATAACACCAACGTAGTCGAACTTCTCACCATTTAGAAGAACGCACTGCTTTCGTTCTCTCAGGTAGTCCTGGAGCCTACTTAAAGCAATATTATCAATGGAAAGTAAGGAAAGTTTGTAAGTTAACAATTCAGGGTTCATGAGATCAAAGGCTTTTTTGAAGTCTAATAACAAGCAGTCTACTTCATGTCCAGTACCCATGGCGCCCGCCAAAAAGTGAAAAATGTCAACAAGCACAGTCACACAAGATGCTCCAGATCGAAACCCATGCTGATCTAGGATAAGGAAATTACCTATGTTCAAGTGTGTAGTAAGATTACTGTAAATCACGTGTTCCATAAATTTGCAGCATATGCACGTTAGAGAAATAGGTCAGTAATTTTCCACGCTGTTCTTGGATTCCTGATTTGTGTATTGGTACAACATTGCAAGCCGACCGCAGGTGCTTCCGCTGCACGAAGGCCAATCACGTGACAAGAATATGTCGAGGAGCGCCCACCTGTGGCAAATGTCTAGGCACGCACGCGTCCATCATGAGCGACCCAAATAGGCGCCGGTACGAATGTCCACTAGATCGAATGAGACGGAATCAAAGGGCCCGGCACCGGTCGCTATGCATGTACATGGTAGGAACAGCAAGCCGGCAGTGCTCCTACAAACGTTTATCGCGTGGACAGAAGGTACAAACAGAAGGAAACTTGCCCGCATCATTTTCGACAAAGGTGGTCAGCGCTCCTTCATAACTGAAGAAATGTCCTAAGCGACTGGACTGCGAATTGCTTGGGACAGAGATTCTCATAATCGGTGTGTTCGGGGTCGAAAGCACTGAATGTACGTTTCGCAGGGTTTAGGTGACTTTGTGAGACCAACTATACAACAAAAGATATGAAATCAACGCTCTGGAGACACCTACCATCTGTAAGCAGGATGTTCTAGTAGCCCAGATGAAGCCATCGTGGTAGCATTAGAGGAACTCGGCAGTCCCGTGGAAGACAACATGACCGGACCGCAACAACGCGGCGTCGACATACTGCTGGGATCAGACCATTACTGGGGGTGCATCGCAGGAAGAATTCACCAACTGAGCGGACGCCTGACTACAGTAGAAACTGCTTTCGGTTTTGCGGTCTAGGGATGGACAGGCTAGAATCGACCATCGTGAGTTGCTCTCAGGCGATTGTGCTAATAGCAACGCTGCAAGATCCAGAAACCACATCGGTCCTTTTTCATTTTTGGGAGCTAGAAGGCGTGGGCGTTACCGACCCGCATGTAGAAGATGCCTCGGACAGCGCCGTGGGACGAGAGTTCAGAGTCAACGTTACCAAGACCGCCAGTAGATACAAAGTGGGCCTTCCATGGAAATTGTACATACGGCTGTCAGTCTACATGGAGGTGGCAAGAGGGAGGTTGGAGGATCTGCGTAAGAAGTTGACAAAAAAATCAAAATCTTCTACGGAATTATGACGAAGCCATTCGCCAATACGAAGACAATGACATGACGGAGAGGCTCGATGACAAAACAGAGAACGAAGGTGCAGCAAGAGTGCATTGCATGCCCCACCAGGCTGTTCTCCGCGAGAACAGCAGCACCGCAGAACTTAGGATTGTGTTTGATGCTTCCTCCCACGGCGCAAACATTAATCCCTGAACGAAGGCTTGGAGAGTGGACCCAACATATATCCAGATCTTGTCGCCCTACTTCTGAGGTTTAGGACACACCCAGAAGTGTTAGTGGCTGATGTGGATAAGGCTTTCCTGCAGATTTGAGTCAATGCGGAGGATCGTGACGCACTGCGGTTGCCTCTGATGCAAGGAACCACCGATCCCAAATCGACCGGTACTAGAGATAGAGACCTGGCGATCGACGAGGGTGACATTCGAGCAACGTCAAGCCCCGTTCCTTTTGGCGGCTACCTTGCGGCACTATTTTGCGGCGAAGTAGAGCACGTGCCCAACAACGGCAGAAAAATTAAGCAAGTCCGTGTATGTTGATGACCTGTTGAGCGGTGCGAGCGACGAAGACAAGTCTAAGAAGTTGTACGCCGGAGGCGAACGAGGTGTTTAGGCAGACCGGTATTAGACTCCACAGGTGGGGTTCAAACAGCGCATGACTAAGGGAAGTGTTTGAGGAGGACGGCGCAGGCAGAAAACCACTCGGACAAGCCGCGGGCGTGCTCAAGGTGCTCGGAGTGACTTGGCATCCAAAGAGGACACTCTCATGTTTTCGCCGGACCACGTGATGGAGACTGCTCGCCACCCAGAAGATACAAAGTGTTTCGTGCTGCAAACGACAGCTCGCCTTTACGACCTTCTGGGATTCTTGTCACCCTTCGTCGTGAGAGCGAAGATCCTGTTCCAGGAAATCTGGAAACTAAACCTTGACAGGGATGATGTGCTAACAGATCACCTGCAAGACGAGTGGACCGGGTGGTGCAGGGAACATGTCGAGCTAAAAAGGGTCAAGATCAGAATGTTTTGCGACGTCGAATTGCACGGCAAGGTGACCCGCCAAGCATTGCATATCTTTGCCGACGCCAACAACGCTGCCTATGGAGCTATGGTCTCCTTCCGCACTACCGACCCTACTGAAAAAAATTATATGAATTTATTTCTGATATGTTTATTGGACATCTTTTTCATATCAGAACTTATTATTTCATATCAGTTTCATATGCTGCATATCAGTTACGCTAGGCTAGGTGGCGATAGGTACCGCCCAATTCATGTGCTACAAAAATATTTTTATATACTCACGCCACCATGTAGATACATTACACATACTACTAGCATCAGCTGAACATATACATTGAGCGCATATACACATACACGGCACAGCAAACATGAATACAAGAGCACACCCTATAACTACTTCTGAGCTCTGCGTTTCCGCCTTTTCTACAGGTCGTTTTGTAAGTACGGAATTTTTCGGTGACCACCTAAGCAATAAATATTATTCTCAACATGTTGGATTTTTTCAGTAATGTTATACCTCTGAGAGTATTTTGAACGGCTCAGGGGATGAATCTCCTAATAAAAAGTAAACGCTCATGCCGTAGGTATTTGAAAGCCAGTAAATCAAGCCGCTCCTCTGTGGTTCCAAGCCACGTGTTTGTTTTCCCGCGCGGCACGTCGTATAAGAAAAAAAATATTATATGAATTTAGTTCTGATATGTTGATTGGACATATTCATATCAGTTGGCAAATGTTGCATATCAGTTCTTATATGTCGCATATCAGTTTCACATATCGCATATCAGTTTTGGGATATTTCATATCAGATTCATATGTCGCATATCAGTTTTTGGATATTTCATATCAGTTCTTATATAGGTTCATATAATTTTTTTTCAGTAGGGGACGACACAGGAGCGACGCCAACGACGGTATTGCTCGCAAAAGGTCGAGATTTCACCCCTCAAAACTGTAACGTCACGCTGGTGAGTTTGGAACTGATGGCCAGGTTGATCGCCTGAAGTTTGTCCAAATACGTAGAAACCTGCCTTGAGATTGAAGTGAAGGACGTTCACTTCTGGACAGATTCAATGATCACGCTTCACTGAATCAGGGGAGAGGCCTCCAGATAGAAGCTGTTCGTCAAGAATGGAGTGCAAGAGATCCAGAGCAATTGTGAAGACGCGACGTGCCACCCCTGCACGAGGTCTGACCGCAGCCCAGTTGGTCTCCAGTTGGTGGTCGGGGTCGTGTTGGTCGCCACTGCCAGCGACAGAATGGCCCAAGGAAATGTGCGGAGAACTCCCTCAAGACGCCATCGAGGAGAGAGGATCGAGGTCAGAAGTTTTGAAGTTACAGAAACGCCCATTTCAGTGTTTATCGATATGTCGCGATTCAGCTCTGCTTTAAGGATACACAAAACAACGGCTCGGAATTTTCGATTCCTCCCCAACGTCAGGTCAGCTGAAGGACGAGCGGGACCGCTGAGAGCCGAAGAGATCGAGGCTGCGCGAACTCACTGGTTAAAAGAGGCGCAGCGCTCGGTGTTCGCTACCGAGCTTCGCTGCGCGACCAACGGTACGAAGGCCCTGCCTGGTTCTCCCCTCCAAGACTTCGCCACTTTTATCAATCCGCTGGGAATGCTTCGCATTCAAAGTCGCCTCCGTTCTGTCAACAGGACGTATGGTGTACGAAACCCGATCGTCCTGTCCAAGCAGCATTGATATTCAACTTTGCTGGCAATCTGCGAGCACCGACACCGGCTGCACGCGGGAGTCAGATATACTCTCGTGCAGCTACGTAAGCAGTATTGAATCCTGCAGGGCCGAGAGGTGGCGAAGAAGATGGTGCGTGCGTGCGTGACCTGTCAGCAATTTAGCGCGACCCCCACGAGTGTCCCGACCGGACCCTTGCCGGATGCCCGGAGAACACGAACGGAGCATTTCGAGGTCGTCTGCGCGGACATTGCGGACCCCCTCTATGTCAGAGCGAGGACCTCGCATGCATATTCCTACGTGGCGCTGTTCACGTGTGCGGTCACATGAGCTGTTCACATGGAGGTGGCTCCAGACGTGTCCGACCGGAGCTTTCTCTTTGGTAATTTTCGATGTAAGTTTAATTGTAAGAAGAGTGCCAGACTTCTTTCAGAAAACTAGATGGAGGTTTATTCTAGCATAGTTTTATCCCGTGAATCAGAATGTCACAGTAGTAGAATGAGCGTACGGATTCGGCCACCTGTCAATCAACGCCCAAGAGGGCGGAGCCTAACCCGATTCGACCAATCACAGCGCAGGAGGGCGTGGCCAGACCCAATCCAACCAATCACAGCGCAGTAGGGCGGGACCCTTTTCCTCTCTCCCATCCCAGTGACCAAGGGCAGGCAGTGGACATCGATGGCCCGTCCACAGGGCATTAGCCAATGACCAATCGGAGCTCAGCGAGCTCCCGTCACGTGTGAAGTCACGTGCGCGTCGCGTGCCAGAAGAGTGTCACTTACCATGACCTCAGACCTCAAACCTCAGACCGCAAACCACAAGGCTCAGACCTCAAACCACAAGTGTGGTTGACCAGGTGTTGACAGCTGCGGTCATCATCTGATAACAACCGCGTGATGTCACATAGGGTCCGAGCTTCGTTCGACAGAGGGCGCTATAGGACTTGAATTGTGCGCTCAGGGCGTCTCACGTGTGATGTCACAGGGTTTGAGCTGCGTTAGACAGAGGGCGCTCACCTGATGTCGCACAGGGTTCGTGCTGCATCCGAAAGAGGGAGCTGCGCTCCGGTCACATGACTGTCACGTGTTTTGAATTTGAATCGCTGCGGGGTAAATGCCCCTTTTATTCGATAAAAAATGCTCCGCGGCCGGCGCGCAATCGAAATCGCTACTTCGTGCTCACCAGCCGACGCTCTACCCCTGAGCTACGAGCACATTGCTTCCGAGAGGGCTTAAGTCAGGTTAGTTGTTCCTGTGTGTGTGCAATTCAGATCACGTGTTTTCCTGCCGCATGGCTTTGGTAATGCGGTTAAAAACAGGATGCTTCATTGCCGCAGGTCATGTGACCATGGTCGTGTGACGTTGCTCGTCTTCCTATCACGTGCTTCCGCGCGCGCGTTATTCAAACGATGCTCGCGGACTCGTCACCTTGGGAATGGCTTTCGTAATATGGGTGAAAAAAAAAAAAAACAACCCTCCACGGAATTTGAACGCGTCATTGCTTCAGGTCATGTGACGAAGCCTATCTATACAATTCCGTCATGCAGGAAGAAGTATAGACGGGTTTCGTATATGTCTCGAGAGCTCGGAATGTTATTTTTTTTTTTTTCATATGCGAATAAAATACATTGTTTTGACGCTCCACTCGGTCGCTTCTGTTTATTCAGCTGTCGCGTGTGGGCTCTGAACGTCACATGTGCGCCGCAGGTCGATCTGACAATATGCTCGTGCGTGAACGTCTCGACGGCTGCGAAGAAGAACACACTTGATGGAGCGATTTCAAAGCCTGCGCTGCACATCGAAAAGCAAACAACAACTTCTTTGTGTCTGCGTTGGATCTGCTGGTGGAGCTCGTCATTTTTGGCAAGTTCGTTCCATATGAAGTGGACCCCGTTGTGTTCAGGATAATAGACCACGTCTACGAGAGCTACAAGGGGCGGGACAAGGAGTGGGAATCGCAGGAGCAGCCCTTTGTGCTCTTATCCCATTGGTCGGGCAAGGTGTTGACCAAGATGACCGCATCGGAGACGACGGACGTGGTGGAATTCATCGCGGATACGCTGAAGACCATCAAACGCGCGATGCAATATAAGCACCACATCGAAGCCACCTACATTCATTGCCTGGCCACCGACGTTCTTCGATATCGCCTGATAACCGTGGATACCGTAGACTCGTGGAAATAAAATAACTAACCCTAAGATGACTGCGTGTCTCTCTCCTGCGGTTGGTCGCCTTGTTAAAGACTGGACCGTGATAGCGGTCCGGTCAGTCTGCACTCGACCTACGTACAGATCGGTCGGGAAAGAAGCGAAATGAGGGATGAGTTTTACGTGAATTCATTCTCAAATGCCTCGTCGGACATTCTTCACGACAGTATTTTGAGCAAGATCAAAGTACAGCTGTCCCAACCTATTATATTAAATGAACCGTACGAGGTAGCCCTAGAAGAACTTAACTTCCCATTTAGCATAAAGAATGCGACGAGCCCATCTAACGAGCTGTATTTGGTCAGGCCTACGGATGTTGGGAAAGTGGAAGGCAGCAAACAGCTCCGAATACAACCAAAGCGAGACTTTATCGCGCTGGTGCAATGTGCCCTGCGAGAGCTCTTTCGTCCCAAGACGAGCTTCGAGCGAAAAAGAAAATGTTACTGTCTAAGCTTCCAGAGAAATAACGCACTGCGCATGTCACCTACATTGTCGAAAAAACTCGGATTTGCAGAGATCGTTTTTGGAACAGGTCAGCCCGTGGAAGGCAGCCCCGTGGAGGAAGATACATTCGATCTTGAGGTGCAGGTAGAGCTGACAAGGGTAAAGCACCTGATAACTCAGGACCGAATTGAGATTCTCGAGGTCTTATACGAATCACCAGAAGATCTCATTAAAGCGATAAACAGCGCCCACCAGTCTAATCTTAAGCTCAATTCCTCGAAAATATTGCTTCGTTATAATCCATACATCAAATTCGTAGAGTTACAGTTGCACAACAGCGGGTATATCATATTCAATGCTCACTTATCCCACAGGCTTGGCTTCGGCCAGAAAAGCGTGTACACTTCCTTCTCGGTGGCAGATCGAGATGTTACCTTGTTTCAAAGCAGTTACATTTTTACCTATTGCGATATCATAGAAGCGGAGCACGTCGGTGACGTGAAAGCTCCTCTCCTGAGAGTCGTCCCATTCGTAGTGTCAAAACGAAACGAAATGATACCGTATTCTTTCAATCTACCACAATATAAGAAGGTGATCGTAAAAGAAGTCAGCAGCTTTTGTCTCGAGCTTGTTGGCGAGAGAGGAAGCTACATCCCATTTCTGGACGGATCGGGTCGCGTTGCAGCCACTCTTCATTTTAGGAGAAGCACGTAAAGTCCCCACCATGTTGTTTAGAACATTTCTCTGGTTCCGGAGAAAGACCGCTCACGCATTTTGTGTCTGGGCCCCTGTTCCAGGTTGGGAGCGGACTCCTGTCAGAGATTTATCAGAGGCTATCGCCTGTGTTTACAAAGCGAGTGGCCCCTTAGCTGCGTCTAAAGCTGGTGTCCATGGGTATAGATATCGCAGAGCGAACGAAACAGGGTTCCTCGCTGAAGGACGCCGTAAAGAAGGGGATTGGCCGCACGTATCGAAGCACCAGAGACGAGTTTCTCCAAAAGCTGCAGTCTGGCGGAGGGCATAAAAGAAAGGCGTCCAGCCAGTGCTTTTAACTCTCTGGACGACAAAAGAAAGGAAAGGTCGTGCATGACTTTTTCTATACCTAAAAAAAATGACGGGCGATATTTTTACCCTGCAGGAGCGTTCCTGTCTGTGCACACGCGGAGAGCTTGATCTGTTGTCTCTTTCACCTTCGTCTTTTGCTTTGGAAAAGACCGAATATATCGAACTCTTTCCGGTCGCCACGACAACACCCACTTCCGTTTTAGAATTTCACGTTCCGTCTCTAGGACCTCACTTTTACGATCTGAAATCAAGCTTCCTGCACATCCAGTCAAACATCGTGCGAGCCAGTGGCGATCCCGCGAGCACCACCGCGATGGACGGAACTGTCACGCACGATAAGGGCATACCGGTTCAGGCATTTGGAAGCTCCCGTTTTCAATACTTACACCTGTATCTGAATCAGACTTTGGTGAGCCAGTTCGAAAATTATGCTTATCGTTCCTATCTCGATATTCTCCTGCACGCAAACCAGACGAGTAGGGAACACTTTCTTTCCGCGATGCTCTACGAAAAAGGCCCGGTAAATACATCCGAAAAGCTCGACATTCCCGCCGATGCTAAGAGCCTTATGGCACGCTTTAAAAGAACCGAAGGAAGTACGCTCTGTGATATGTTTTGTCCTCTTATGACTGACATATGTCACCAGGAAAAGCTTCTCTTGAACGGGGTGGATACTCGTATTGTGCTGCGGCAAAATACCGAAGATTTCAGGCTCTTGGCCGCTTCGACGGTTCCCCAGAAACACGTCGTCCAACTTCCTCGCATTGTAAGCTACATTCGACGGGTGAAAGTTGCCCCGACGGTGCTTGTGGGCATCGAAAGACGTCTTCAGTCCTCTCCCGCAACTTATCTACTACGTGGGGTGAAGATCAAGGCCAGAACCGTTTCGCCCGGTGTGTCGCACATTGTCCTCGACGATCTGTATCCGCATCGAGTGCCGTCAAAGCTGCTCGTCGCTTTCGTGAAGAGCGAGGCGTTTCAGGGAAGTCGCGAGCACGACCCATTCAAGTTCGAACACTTCAACTTGAAAATGGCAGTCCTGGACGAGGGCCAGCAGACGGAGCAGTTTGATTTTGCTCGAGATCCTTACATGAAGGCCTATATAAGCTTCCAACACCGCCTCAATCGAAGAGACGTTCCCTACTCAAAAGGTGCCTTCTCAAAAGACTCCTTTCTGCTCTACTAGATTTTGACTCCGGAGAGGGAAGACCTGAGTCTTTGTCCAATCTCCACGGCGAACGTGAGACTCACCTTGACCTTCAAGCAAGATCTAACTAAAGGCATCACCTTTCTCTTTATGTCTGAAAGGCCTCGCTTTCTGGAGATTGACAAGGAGAGAAACGTCAAGTTTGCCGCTTGAAATGGAAGAACACGAATTTTACCCAATGTTCGCGGGAAATCCCCGCACGCGTCCCTGGTTTCGTGGCACGTTCGCGTGCGACGAGATTTGTCAAGAGGCAGCGTCACCCGTTCTTTACGTAGTGAATACGGCACCGAGGTCTTCGTTCGGTGAACACTGGGTTCTTTTCTACGTATGCCCAAAGGACAAGGCAATTAGTTATATTGACAGTTTCGGAATGATTCCGATTCACGGGAAATTTTACGACTTCATCGGAGACGCACCCAGTTTCTTCTACTCCAAGAGACGAATTCAAGGACTCTGTCGCACACGTGCGGACGTTACTGTCTATACGTGGGTGCGCGCCTGTGTTGCGGTGTACCGCTCCGCGAGTACATCCAAGCTTTCTCGTCGAGCGACTACCGACGGAACGACACACACGTTTTCATACTCTTGCGCAAGCAATTTCCTTCTCCTGCGGTAAAGCTCTCCTGCTGCTCCGCTCTGTAACCTGATCTCGAAATAAAGCCACAAAAAAGGACACAATGCGAGGATGGATTATTCAATATGCATGCATCTAAGATATTCTCGAATCATGGAGAAACAGATGGCACGGGCGAAAGCTCTTTATACAAATATCAAACACTTTGTGAAAAACAAAAACAAAACCTTGCACATACGTTCGGGTGTCGTTATAAACCGCACTGTTGCGACGCGTGTGAGCATTTATCGTGAGGCAAAATCCGCGCGAGTCTTCCTGTTATAGCGTGGTCAGATCCGAGCTTGGGGAGCATCCGCTTTTTCTTTTTAGCGGTTATTCTTCGTTGGGTAACCATTTTGTGATTTGGTTATACGTTCGGGCGCCACTATATACCGCACTGTTGCGACGCGTTTCAGCATTTATCGTGAAGCAAAAGCCTCGCGAGTCTCCCGCCGCGCGGGAATGTGATTCGCGCGAGTACTCAGAAACGTGTCTGCGATGCCTTCTTTTCACTCGTCTACGAGCATAGCATGCATGGTCATGTCTTCGGGCCTGGACAAATGTTGTTTCCAAACGCCGGCGTCAATCACGATGATTGGATCCTCTAAATCGGGCAAAAGTACGTACATTCGCAGCTTGTTGCGATTTAGAAGAGAAATGCTCGACAAAGAGTTTCACGTCGTCTATTACGTCTACGTGTTTCCCCAGAGCTGGTTTTCGGAGAAGAGCGGGGTCATTTTCACCAAGGAGACCCCGCAAAATTTAGACCCCGAAAGTGACTCGCTGATCATATTCGACGACTTTCTCACAAATTGAACGAAGCTCAAAGACATTTGTGAATACTTTATAGGAGCTGCTCATCACTATAATGCTTCGGTCATTTTCTTCACGCAGAACATGTTCCTCGAAGACGCGTACTTTAGAACAATAAGCCTAAATTCTTCGGCCTTAAATATATTCTGTTCAGTGCAGATTGCCGATCAGCTCCAAGCGATATCCCGACAGCTCTTTGGGGCTAGCAGGGGGCAGGTTCTACCACGTATATATTCGGACGCGTGTAGAACGCCGTTCAGTTGCATTCTGATCGACCTATCGCAAAATTGTCCCGATAGTTTTCGTGTGAGAGCAAAAATCTTGCCGGACGAGGGTCCGGAATTCGTGTAGGACACGTTCTAATGAACCGCATCGCCAAGCACGCAAGATTCTTGCACCTGTTGTCGGAAGCCAAATCGTGTAGGCAAAGGGAATCACTACTACGTCGCGCCAAGGAGGAGCATCTGAAAATAATTAGGGAAATTTGTTTAAACCTGTGCGCCAAAAACCTCCCTCTCTCCGCGGATATAAAAAAGAAAGTGAAGAGATTTGCACCCGTCATATGGTCACTGGAAAATCGAAAAGACACGCACAAAAACGTAACAAAGACGCTGGTATTGAAGGGAGGTTTCCTACCCCTGATTCTTTCTGCTCTTCTAGGGCTCATATCGACGATCGGGGGAAGAGCCATCGCAAAGGCTATCGGAGTCTGAGAAGTATGAAAAAGTACCATCTCGTACCTTAAACAGAGAACGTTCCCGAGATTCTGAAAGAAGACGAACCGGACGACATCAAGCTAAAGAAAATAATTCAAACTCTACACAAAATATTACGTCCGTACACGTCGAATGAGAGTAGCTCACACAGTGAAGAGGTTAGAGCGACACCGATTAGCACAGAAGAACGGACAACGCAGACGAGCGAGCGTGGGGACGACCCTTCTGTCGTAGTCAATTACTTGAGAAAAACCTACCGGCAAAAGGGTCGATCGCTTCTGGCCCTACTGAGGCCGGTGCTCACCTGGGATCCGCAAACCTTGGAAATTTCGATCGACGAAAAATCTCTACAGGGATCCACCATTGTGGACCTGGTTTCCTATTTAGTTTCACGCTCAAAGAAATTGTCAGTTCCGGTTCATTTCGATCGAGTCACGAGGTTATTGGTCAGAGAGAACCTGCCAGTGACCATCGTGAATCACGATCGGCTTAAAAGAAAGACCCTCAAAGCGCGAGCGACCATTCGTCGAGGTGCGTCTTCTTCTTCGGTCACTTCGCCGCAGCGCCTTCGTACCGCTTCCCCGTAGCAGCGGAGTGCAGGATCACCGACCCCATCGCCGACCGAACCGGCTCCTGCTGATCCTGTTTCAATCGCACCACCACCTCGTGCCTCGCAGCGGCTGGTCGAGAGAGCATTGAAGAAATTCTAGGCAAGGAATACTTTAGCGAGGAGTAAATTCATTCCGCTTTTCACCCACGACACCGAACGAAGGTCGAGACGCTCCTTGTTGCGATTTTCTCGGTAATTGCCTACACCCCCGAGGGAACGCTGGTGGTTCACGGAGAGCCGCTAGAGGGATCCAGCATTGTAGAGCTTCTGCACTACGAGCTGTACAACAGGCAGCCTCGCTGGATGAGAGGCGCCATTTCCTATCTCTTATCAATTGTTACCTAAACCTCACGGCGTTTCGAGCTCGACACTACCGACCAACAGTGCGGTGCGTCCAGAAAGGATGTCTTCGTCACAAAAGAAGGGGAGCAAAGCCGTCTACTACGAAGCAAGTCATCCAGCCTCTTTCGGTGGAATCAAAAGGCTCGCACGACATACGGGACGAAGAACGGCGGAAAAGTTTCTAGAAGGATCGGACGCATATACGCTGTTCAGGGAAACCAAGCGCCCTCGCGTTTAAAGCAAAACGCTATCCTTGGGACTGCGAGACGTCTATCAGGCTGACCTAGTGGAAATTAAAAAAAATTGCCCAATACAACGATGGAAAACGATACATTTTGTTTGTAATTGATACATTCTCACGATTTCTCACCGTCGTCCCCATAGCTCGAAAGACGGGCGAGGAAGTTGTCAGGGCGTTGAAAATTGCCTTTCGCGAAATCGGGAAAAGCAGGCGATTATGTACGGATCGTGGTCGTGAATTTTACAGAATATTGGTCCTCTCTTTTCTGGAGAAAAACTACATTAAATTGTATTCCGTGAATTCGAAGCGAAAGGCTTCGATACTGGAACGCGTACAACGCACCATAATGAGCCGGGTTTACAAGTACTTTGAGTATGCACGGATCAAACGATCAATTAAATCCTCCCGGAAATCATCGAGTCTTATAATTTTAGCCACCACAGGACACTGAACGCTAGGCCGGTCGACGTTACCCCACAAAACCAGATCGAATTTTTCTTTCACTTGTTCCCGGATCCCGGTCACGTGAAAATACCGAAATTTCGCCTGGGTGAGCATGTGCGCATCTCCAAAGATCGTCACCTCCTCGTGAAGAAGTACAAGCAGTCGTTCACGGACGAGGTGTTTATCGTGGACCGAATTCGATTAGGTGTGCCCACTACCTACCTCCAAGTCGATATGGTGAGGAAAGAGCCCGTTCTCGACTTTTTTTACGAGGCAGGAACTGCAGCGCGTTTCCCTGCCCGAAAAAAAGACCTGGATCGTGGAGAAGATTTTGAGACGCCGACGTGCGCCCCACTCGCAATACATCGTAAAATGGAGGGGCTATGCCTCCTCGCACAACAGTTGGGTTAATGCGAGCGATTTTGAGCAATAAAAGATATAAAGAGAAAAAAATTTCGTGTCCTTTACGCGACGCGCCGAGCGATCGTGGGCCCTGCGCGCACATCGCAATACACAAACACATAGCGAGTTTAATCATTTTTATTCAAAAATGTTGACAGGAGCAATATAGCTTCACGATCGAGATTTATTCTGTACAATGAGGCTTTCCTTTCTCCGATCAGTCGCGGAATTTGATAGATGTTCAGAGGACATCTTCGAACGTACATGGACTCGCTGATGATGGAGCTGTCTTCACACTCGAGATCATGCTTCCGGGGAGCAAGAACATCCAGCTCATTGAGACATTGCTTCAGCGCGTCAGTCTGATTCCTGTCCAAATTTACACCGCCTCTTTTCGGATAGCCCTCTTTCGACCATACACGTATTGCTAGCACGGATGCAGGGCACTGATGTACTTTGATCTCCATCTTCAGACTCATCTCGAGCGTGCGATTTCCGTGCAGGCTCGCGGCGACATGCTGACGCCGATGGTGATCACGCAGGCAATTAGAAAGAAGCCCATGATGAGCGCAAGAAGAGACTTGACGGACGCGAGCGTCACCGCCATAATGACGGTGCGCCGTCGTCATATACCACATATATATAGGAAATTGCATAAACATGCGACAGTTATGTGTGGGGCGCCACGAGGCTACGAGACCGCGAACACTGCTTGAATCGCGCGCGCGCGAAATCACAAGATAGGAAGACGAGCAACGTCACACGACCATGGTCACATGACCTGCGGCAATGAAGCATCGTTTTTTTAACCGCACTACAAACGCCATGGGGCAGGAAAACACGTGATCTGATTGCACACACACACGAACAACTATCCCGACTCTAGCGGTCGCGGAAGCAATGTGCTCGTAGCTCAGGGGGTAGAGCGTCGGGCTGGTGAGCACCAAGTAGCGAGTTCGATTTCCCGCCGGCCGCGGAGCCTTTCTTATCGAATAAAAGGGGCATTAACCGCGCAGCGATTCAAATTCAAAACACGTGACCGTCATGCGACCGGAGCGCAGCGCCCTCCTTCGCATGCAGCACGAACCCCGTGCGACATCACGTGAGCGCCCTCTGTCGGACGCAGCTCGAACCCTGTGACATCACACGTAAGACGTCGTGAGCGTCGCGATTCAAGTCCTATAGCGCCCTCTGTCGAACGAAGCTCGGACCCTGTGTGACATCACGTGGATGTTATCAGATGATGACCGCAGCTGTCGAAACCTGGTCAACCACACTTCTGGTTTGGGGTCTGAGGCTTGTGGTTTGCGGTCTGAGGTTTGAGGTCATGGTAAGTGACAGGCTCTTGCACGCGGCTGGCACGCGCACGCGCGAGGTCTCATCACGTGACTTCTCACGTGATGGAACCTCGCTGAGCTCCGATTGGTCACTGGCTAATGCCCTGGAGGCGGGGCCATCGATGCCCACTGCCGGCCATTGGTCACTGGGATGGGCGAGAGGGAAAGGACCAAGCCCTACTGCGCTGTGATTGGTTGGATTGGGTTTGGCCCCGCCCTCCTGCGTTGTGATTGGTCGGATCGGGTTAGGCTCCGCCCTTTTCGGCGTTTATTTACAGGTGTGTGCTGGTGCAGTTTTCCTACTACTTATCACGTTTGTTTTCCCCAAAGATATAAATAAATGTGAGAAAACACACAAAAAAACATCTGAGTTGTAGTGACATGGTAAGAAGATATTTCGGCCACCAAGCGTGTCTTGCTTGAGGGCCGCGCGTCCAATCGCAAGCTTCCTAGGTATATTCTCCCGCAGTTGTAGCGTATTTTTCTGCCCTTTTTAAAAATATTGTGTTGGTGCATAGCTTCGATAGGCGCTGAAAATGCGCGAGCTGAGATTTTGAAAGCTTCTTTTGGATGCTTTCTATGGAAGAGTGCCTTCAGCGGTACTTTAAAATGATTCTGTGCGGTCTCAATTAACCAAATTAAAAAAAAAATATATTTGATATTTGAGATCTTGGAGGTCAAAAGAAAGATTTAATTGTTTTCTCAAATACAAAACTGCTTCAGCTTCCCTTTAAGTATAATATGTTTCTTAAAAATTTAATTAGTGAAAATAGACCCATGGTTTGAATTAAACACTTGCTAAGCATCATCGAAAAGCATTCAATCAACTCTTTTTGTGAAGATATTAGACAAGAGTAGCATTTTACAGCCTTCTAAAAAATGCTCAATTTGGACGCGTTTCCAGACTTCAGTGTCTTATCAGAGCGCATCTTTGCGCCCGCGACCCTGCTACCCGGTGGCCGCAGTGCAAAGCCACCCCCTCGCCTCTCTCGTAGGATGGTGGCAAGCAGGGTGCACGTGTGTTGCGCGTCTAAGCCCCAGGGGAACAGGACCGTGGAAGAGATGTGCTCCGATAAGAAACCGAAACCTAGAAAATCATCCAAAAGCGTTCTTACAGAATGCGTAAAATGCTTCCCCTGCATTATGTCCTTCTAAAAAGAATTGATTTAGTGGTTTTTAATGACTTAGCAAGTTTGTAATTATAATCTAGTATTCATTTTCACCAATTAAAAATTAATTAAAAAATTGTATTTAATTATCTGACTGATTGTTACGATGAGGTACCTATACATGTACCCCTGGCCGTATAACTCGCCTGCACAATCTGCATTAATGTAGCTTTCACGACCTTTTTAAACAAATATGTAATGCTTAAAAATCGCCCTGTATAACAGTGAAAAGGCGATACCAGCATGGTGAAGCCGTATGGCTCCACAATGCTGGTATTGCCTTTCGCTGGTGTAGGATGTCCCATAATACGACACGCTTGTATGGTTCCGTCTGCTGTATCGTTACGCCTTAATCCACTATACTGGAGCCGCGTTTTCGCTTGTATAGAATGTCCCATATTACAGTTACGCTTGTCTGAGGCTTTTTACATCTTCTTTCCGTCTTTGAGATTTTCCAAGAGGGTTTAGAGGTACGTTGAAAATGATTCTATGCAGTTTTTATGTATACTGTGCAGCAAAGTTACACTTAACACATAGAGACGTAAACTGCCAGATGATATGAATAATGATATGCAGCGCCGATTGACCAAGTTACGAAGTAATTTTAATATTTGAGATTCGGGAGGTCAAATGAAGAGGATTAAAATGCCTTTTCACATATACAAAACCACTTTAGCTTCCCTTTAAGTATATAATGTTCCTTAAATTTTTAATTTGTGAAAATTGACCCATGGTTTCAATGAGAAACTTGTAAACATCATAAAAAAAAACACTATATGAACTATTTTTGTGAAGATATAAGACAGGAGAAGCATTTTAGGCATTCTAAAAGAAATGCCCAATTTGGACGCGTTTCCAGACTTTGGTTTCTTATCAAAGCTCGTCTTTGCGCCTGCGATCCTGTTGCCCGGTAGCTGCAGCGCGAAGCCACCCCCCTCCCCTCCCTTGTATGATGGAGAGAAGTAAGGCGCACGTGTGTTGAGCGTCTAAACCCCTGGGGAACAGGATCGTGGCCGCAGAGATTCGGTCCGATAAGACACCAAAACCTACAAACGGATTCTAACGAAGCGTTTTTACAGAACGCGTAGAATGCTACCCCATGCCCTATATCCTTCTAAAAAGGGTTGATTTAGTGGTTTTCGATGACTCTCGGCAAGTTTCTAATTTAAACCATGTGTTCATTTTTACTGATCAAAAAGTTAGTTAACGAATTGTATATATTTATTCAACTGATCGTTACGATTCGGCCCCTATTCTACGTCGCCCTGGCCGTATAACTCACCTGCAAAGACCACATAAGTGGTCTTTGCAGGTGGGTCGCTGGTATAGGATGTCCCATATTACGTTATGTTTGTATGGTTCCGTCCGCCTAAATGGTTCCGTGCGCCTCCATGGTTCCGACATGACCCACTCCGCTGGTATAGGATGTCTCATAGTACGACACGCTTGTTTGGTTCCGACCGCCTGTATCGTTCCGCTTAATCGACTATGTTGGAGTGGCCTTTCGCTGGTATAGGATGTTCCATATTATGGTTATGCTTGTATGAGGCTTTTTCTATCATCTTTCCGTGATCAAGATTTTCCAACAGGGCCCGGATTTTCGTCCTAAATCTGCCGTTTTTATGCTTCGTGTTTTTAGACTGCGGTCACGCAGCGACGCACAGCCGCACTAGTAGATGTATTCTGGTCGTCCTGCGAACGACCAGATATACAAATTTTCAGGGAAACAAGTCGCCACCTATATTTTTCTGTAAATCTCATGTGAGTTTGTTGCGCGCATCTTGCCGTGTGAATAAATGTGGGTAAGATTTCCTACCTGCCCACAGATGCATGAACAGATACAAGTTTTTACGTAGTGAACTGTGGACATAGTGCTTTTTTATTTAGGGAAGAAGCGATGGTGAATTTATTAAGGTACAATCACTTGAGAGTTCAGAAATTGCAAAGGGCAAACAAGCATTCCCAACTTTGCCTCTTTTTTCGCTGGCACTGCACCTAGTTTAAGGTTTCACTTTGAGTAGACATACCTACTTGCAGGTACAAACTACTCTTAAGAAAGTAAAAGACGGAAGTAAGGACAGTGCGGACTCTGTGTTTTGCGCTTTTTGCAAGGTGATTGGGGAAGTGCTTTTGCGAGGTATGCGGAGTATGCAACCGATTTTGTTATGCCTGTCGCTTGCGTCTCTCCAGCAGAACGAATATGATTATCTTCAAAGCGCAATCACCAGCCAAGACTTATGATAACTGTACACATTCAATTTAAACAACTGTAAGTAAGATGGTTCGGAAGCCGAGAAAAAAATTATCCTTCGGCTAACGCAGAATTCGGACGTCCGAAGGCTTCTGCGGAAAGCGATTACGTAATAACCTGGCTGACCCAGGTATTTTACGTAATAGCTGTGTCTCAGTCGCGGACGTTCCGTGCACCCGGTGCAAACCTCCAAGGCCCCAAAGAGCGAAATAACGTGATCATACCTGGACACTTTTGTTGCTCCGAGAACGCCCGACTGCCTCCAGCATAATAGCATTCAGCATGTTGTCTTTCGCGGCGACATGGCTGGTGGAAGGTTCGCTGTCGCAATCACTCATCTGGCACCACTTTAAAGAGAGAGGGCGCCACTTTACAGAAGCTGATATCTCAAAAAAAAAAACGGCATATGCACGCGCAAGCAAAAACAAAAAAAGCACGCAAAGAAAGCGAAGAGGAAAACGAACGTAACAAACCGCGCTATGAAAGCCAAAAGCCCGCGTCGCTTCCTATCACTAACACCCGCGACAGCTGCTAAACACACACTACTTGACTTCAGAAAGTCTCCCTCAAGCACCCGGGTCAACACGAAGGGCTGACCACTTAGGCGAAACGACAGGTCGAGGTAGACGAAGCAGGCGGGAGCAGAGACTTCGGCGGCCATGAAAAGATTGGGGAAGCTTTTGTTTCTTATGGTGTGAATCCAATATGGACGTGCCAGGCTTGTAAACCTTTTGTACCGAATAATGACTCTAATTACGTGAGTTATGCTTTAACCGTAATAATATGCCGCTCAAACGGAAATCACATCATATCACTAATGTTTAACAACGAAGATCTAAGCTGTCAATCAATATTTAGCAAATGAGAAGGGTTGCTATGGCACTTCACTCCGTGACGTAGAGCAGCCAGTTAGTGACGTATAGCAGCCACTCCATGACGTATGATACCAACTTTGTGACGCGCGATTTAAAATGGCCGAAGTAGCTGCAAACTAAAATCAGCCTCGCACAATATATATTGCCGTATTTGTTTGGCATGCTTGTACTAATTAGGTTGTTTAAAAACACTTCTATTTTTCAGTCACCTTTAAACACCGACCGGGCAACACTCAATTGTGCGACTATTTTTTATGGTTGACTGTACTCAGCTGCTATAAAGCAGACAGGCGCCGTAAGTATAAAAAAACAGAGTTATTGTATATTTGATGTTTACTAATATATGTATATACATAATTTTTTTTTTAATTTGATGTGATGCTTTTATCATTTTCAGTCGCCACTTTGTTAAATCCTAGCGAGATATGTTATCAAATCGATGTCCACAGTTCCTAAAGTCTTCACGAAGATTAGGGACACCGCGGTATGTCACTGTCATTAGGGAGTGCCGGGAATTGACATGGCTTTCTTATGCAGTGATGATTTTGCACTGATACAGTGTTTCCTCAGGGCTAAATTAATTTCAAGTAAGGGCTGTTCTAGTGTTAATTTAGCTTCGTCTACACTTGTAAATCGGCATTAAAAAACATTTTATATAAAATGGACAACTACAATTTAGAACTTAAGCTTTATTTTGACATTGGCATGTTCGCAGGTAACGCGATTATGCGGAAAATTAAAGGTTTTAGGGAAACTGTGGCCGAGACGTCTAGCTCACACCAACTGGGAGCGCGTAGAACAAGAGCTGGGGCTGCAGAAGTCAGAGACCCTGGATTAAATCCCCAACCTGTCTCTTTCGATCTTCATGAGCATTGCACAGGAGTGTGGTCATGCATCACTACTGCGTGGTGTACGTCAAGGACTCCAGGCTTGTGCTTGCACTGAACTAACTAAATTGCCCGTCTACAGCAAAGACAGCAGACGCCCCTTGTGGCTGAATAACGTACAGCTGTATAAACAAACACAAAACACAATTATGAAAGGATTATTGCTTCATCCATGCAGTGATTGTGTGAGCTTCATCAAAAGTAGTTTGACGTTATAAACTGCTTGAAAACGTGTAGGCTCATATATAGTTTTTAGGCTCTCATGCAACGAATATTGTAGGTTGTAGATTTGTCTTTAGGCCGTTTTATTTCTTGTGACGTCTCAAAAGCTTATATTGAACTGTATATTGGCGTGGCGACGAATTACGCGAGTGTAGACAAGATTTGACGCTGATGTCAAGCGACTCAAAGCTAGGAAAGATGGTTTTGTTTAAGCGTACGCCCCTTGTTTTGATCAGAGGCCAGCGAATCCGATCGGTTTCCAGGTAGCAGGGGTAAAAAAGCGACACTTCGAACATAGTGCTGAGTCACCAAATGCTGGTTTTAATGGCAGTCTGCATCTTAGCGTGGTGAAGAATTAGGAGAGCGTAGACAACATATGGCAGTGATGTCAAGTGTCACAAAGCTGGAGAAGACGGTCTTGTTTAAGCCTTCGCCCCTAATTTCGTGTAGAGTCCAGCAAATCCGATCGGGGTCCAGGTAGCAGGGAGAGAAACGGCGACACTTGGAGCGTTGAGCTGAATAACCGAAAGCTAGTTTTGGCGGCAGTCTCTATATTGTCACGAATGGCAAGTAATGAGGCGGCGAATGACTGAGTAAACTGAACGTTTAATGGGGCGAACTTGTGCCCAAAAATAAAAGGAAAAAGAAAGATAACAACAGAGCGTCGCGCGTCGATGTCGGCGAAACCGCAGGATCGAGCGCTTGGGCGAGACTGACTCGACAAGGTCGCGGGTATCTGCTTATCTACAACGCGTCACTATCTCGAAAGTTCGGCAAAGAAGGCTCGAGCGTCGCGCGGTCGGGGCGAGAATGGCCTGACACTTTCGAGAACAACAAAGCAGGCGGAAAGTTACGTCTTGTGCGAGAATGAACGCGAAGCTTGTAGAAGTTGGTGACCGAACGTTGCTTTCTCGGTACTGCGGGCGGCATTATCCCCCCCCCCCCTTTTAAAAGTGCATCGTCCCGATGCAACGCGAAAAGAAAACAGAAATGGCTAAAAAAATTAACGGTGAAACGACATAAACTTGCAGTGTCGCAATCCTAGCGTGCGTAGAACGGCTTGAGTCGAACTACGTGGACGACTTCGGGTCGTGGCCGGCGGCGTCCTGATGGTCGAGTTCCGTCGGGGAGCTCCTCGTAGTTCAAGTCCCCGAGGCGGCGGATGACCTTGTAGGGTCCGAAGTAGCGTTTTAACAGTTTTTCGCTGAGGCCAAGGCGGCGAATGGGCGTCCACACCCACACCCTGTCTCCGGGATGAAACTCCACGTCGCGGCGACGAAGGTTGTACCGGCGAGCGTCGACACGCTGTTGGTCGTGGATTCGAAGGCGGGCTAGCTGGCGTGCTTCTTCTGCTCTCTGGCTGACCACATGGGCATCGTCGTATCCGTCATCCACAGGCTCATGGGGCAGCATCGCGTCCAGCATGGTCGTCACTTTTCTTTCATGCACCAGCTCGAATGGTGTGAACCTGGTTGTCTCTTTAGCTGCGGCGTTGAAGGCGAACGTGATGTATGGTAATACCTCGTCCCACGTCTTGTGCTCTACGTCGACGTACATGGAGATCATGTCGGCGATCGTCTTGTTGAGCCGCTCCGTTAGTCCGTTGGTCTGAGGATGGTACGCGGTGGTCCGACGATGGCTGATATGGCTGAGTCGAAGGATCTCTTGCGTGAGCTGGGCCAAGAACGATGACCCTCGGTCGGTTATCAAGACTTCGGGGGCACCATGTCGAAGGAGAATAGACTCGACGAAAAACTTGGTGACTTCCACCGCTGTTCCCGACGGAAGGGCTTTCGTCTCTGCGTACCGGGTAAGGTAATCCGTGGCAACGATTATCCAGCGGTTCCCCGGCGTCGATGGCGGGAAGGGCCCAAGCAAATCCATTCCAATTTGTTGGAAAGGCGTAGTAGGGGTCGATATCGGTTGCAGGAATCCCGCAGGTCTCGTCGGAGGTTTCTTACGCCGTTGGCACTCGTGACATGACCGTGTGTACAGATGGACTGTTTCGGAAGTCTCGGCCAGTAGTACTTGTCACGAATCCGGGCGAGCGTCCGGCTGTAGCCAAGGTGTCCAGCCGTCGGGTCGTCATGGCATGCTTGAAAGATTTCTTCTCGCAGGCTGGCCGGAACAACCAGAAGCCAGGCAGGGTTGCTCTTTCCGAAGTTCTTCTTGAAGAGCACGCCTCGCCGCAGAAGGAAGCTTGACAAGTCTCGGGCAAAGACCCGCGGAACTGAACTTCCTTGGCCTTCGAGGAGTTCGATCACGGCGCGAAGTTCCGGGTCGTCTCGTTGAAATGCTCCATGTCGGCATCTGTCACTGCGCCAAGAAAACGGGCGTCATCGTCGTCGTCAGTGCTTTCGGGAGGAGATTCGACTGGGGCCCTAGACTAACAGTCGGCGTCGTTGTGCTTGCGGCCGGATTTATGCACAATGATTACGTCGAATTCTTGCAGTCGAAGGCTCCAGCGGGCGAGGCGTCCTGAGGGATCCTTGAGGTTGGCGAGCCAGCAGAGGGCGTGGTGGTCTGTGACCACGCGGAACGGGATCCCGTACAAGTACGGACGGAACTTGGTTATTGCCCAGATGACAGCGAGACATTCCTTGTCGGTCGTCGAGTAATTTATCTCTGCCTTGGACAGTGCCCGGCTTGCGTAAGCGATCACCCTCTCTGCTCCGTCTTGTCTTTGGACGAGTACCGCGCCGAGTCCGGCGTTGCTGGCGTCCGTGTGAACTTCCGTTTCCGCTGATGAATCGAAGTGTCCGAGGATAGGGGGCGACTGGAGTCTTTCCTTCAGTTTGTTGAACGCTTGTTCTTGCTCCTCCCCCCCACTGGAAGTTCACGTCGTCCTTCGTCAGATGCGTGAGCGGTGCAGAAATCTTTGCAAAATCGCGAACGAAACGTCTGTAGTAAGCGCACAGTCCAAGAATTCTTCTTACGGCTTTCTTGTCTGATAGCTTCGGAAATTCGGCAGCAGCGGATGTCTTGGCAGGATCATGGCTTACACCTTGAGCACTCACGACATGGCCCAGGAATTTGAGCTCGCCGTAAGCGAACCCACATTTTGACGGCTTTAGTGTCAGTCCAGCATTCCGGATAGCCTGCAGCACGGCTCGCAAACGTCTCAGGTGCTCGTCGAAGTCGCTTGCGAATAGCACGACGTCGTCGAGGTAGACGAGGCAGCTTTGCCATTTCAAGCCGGAAAGAACGGTGTCCATTACGCGCTCGAACGTCGCCGGTGCTGTGCGCAGTCCGAACGGCTTCACTTTAAATTCGTACAGTCCGTCCGGCGTGACGAAGGCATTCTTCTCACGATCCCGTTCGTCGACCTCGATTTGCCAGTACCCACTCTTCAGGTCCATTGACGAAAAGTATCGGGCATGGCGCAGCCGGTCCAGAGTGTCGTCTTTGCGTGGCAGCGGGTAGACATCCTTTTTCGTTCCGGCGTTTAGTAGACGATAGTCCACGCAGAACCGAAGAGTCCCATCTTTCTTTTTCACCAGGACTACCGGTGAAGCCCACGGACTCCTTGAGTGCTGGAAAATGTCGTCATCGAGCATTTCTTGGACCTGCTTCTGGATGACTTCTCTCTCTTTCACAGAGACACGGTACAGTGACCGATGAACAGGAAGCGCGTTGTCTTCAGTGACAATTCGGTGTTTCGCAACGGTTGTTTGGCGCACCTTTGACGACGTGTAGAAGCACTCATTGAACTGCTGTGCCTCCTGTCGGAAGTTCGTTACGAGTGCGACAGTGTGTCCGTCTTGGAGCTCCGCGACGCCTCTTGCGATGCCGATCCCTCTTCCTAGAAGCAACTGGAGGCTTCCTTCGAGCAAAACGTTGCCGCAGAAAGTCTCATCGACCCCGACGGGTACGAAAACACTTGACCGCGGCGGTAGGTTCACATGGTTTGCGAGGACTCGTACCGCAGATGACGTCGCTTTGGGTTCCTCCGGTGGCGGAGCAGGTTTTCGTAGCGTCAGCCGGTTTGCTGCGAGGTCGATGACGGCGCCGTACTCGCAGAGAAAGTCCATTCCGAGGATAATGTCCCTCGAACAGTCTTGCAGAACGACGAACTTGACAGGGCACGTCTCACCGTGGATCTCGACGCGAGCAGTGCATCTCCCGACCGGTGTGATGAGGTGCCCTCCGGCGGTTCGTATTTGAGGTCCATCCCAGGGTGTCGTCACTTTTCGAAGGCGGCGGGAGAGCCTTCCACTCAAGACTGAGTAGTCTGCTCCGGTGCCCACAAGCGCTGATGCGTCGTGGCCGTCGATGACGACGTTTAGGTTATTGAACACCGTTGCAGGGGCGTCGTTTCGGTCTCTGGTAGCGTTCGAGTGGGGGCCCTCCGACGTTCGTGGAGGATCTTGGCATCGGTCGTCTTCGGCAACTCCACCTGCAGGGGTTGCCGCGCCTAGTTTCCCCGGCGTGGCAGGGGAGACAGGCTCTCTCGGCGGTGTAGTGGCGCTGGAGACGCGGAACGTCGTGGCGATGGCGTGCGAGATTCACGGCGGAGAGACGGCACTGAAGAGGGCGAGCGTCGGAGGTACTCCTCGATATTGCGAGGGCGTTCGCCGTACCTCGGGCGTGGGTCGTTGGGGTGGAAACCACGCAGACCAAGTCGACGGTAGGGGCAGCTGCGGTAGATGTGGTCGGCTTCCCCGCAGTGGTAGCAGAGCGGCCGTCGGTCGGCCGTTCGCCACACGTCGGTCTTCCGGGGTGCGCGGGGCTACTGGCAGGCGTACTGGACCTGGACGTCGTGGCGGCGGTCGTGCTGCAGCAGAGGTGACTGACGTCGGGGCGGCGCGGCATAGGCTTGAGGAGGAGGCGGTGGCTGTCAGGCCACTGCGGCGTAGGTCAGGGTGGGCTCCTCGGGTTCTGCTACGCTGAAAGGAGCCTCCGGTTGAATTGTCCGCTGAACTTCTTCGCGTACAACTTCGGCTGTCGACAGCGATGCCGGGTGGTTGGCAGCAGGCAGCAGCTTCCTGAGCTCTTCCCGGACGATGTCGCGGACAATTGCACGAAGATTGTCAGCGCTGGTGCCGCCCTCGTCGAATCGGAATGATGTCAGCGTCGAAGCAGCAGGCGTGCCGGCGAGTCGGTTGTAGTGGCTGGCGCGGATTGACAGGGCCCGCTCGATGTTAGTGGCCTCGGCAACGAATTCATTGACAGTAGTGGGTGGGTTGCGAACAAGGCCACCGAGATGTCACTCCTGACTCCTCTCGTCAAGACGCGCAGCTTCTTCTCCTCGGTGGACTGAGGATCGGCGCGGGAGCACAGGCGCAGGACGTCTTCGACGAAACTCGTTACGCTCTCGTTGGGGCCCTGGGTTCTGGACTGCAGCAGATGTTCGGCCCTCTCTCTTCGGTGTTGCTTGACGAACGTACGCGTCAACTCGCTCTTGCAAAGCTCCCATGAAGTCAAGGAGGCTTCGTGGTTTTCGAACCAGCGCCTTGCAGTTCCCTCAAGCGAGAAATAGAGGTTCTGCAGGCGCTGTTCGTCACTCCACCCGTTGTGGCGAGCCACACGTTCGTACTGGTTGATCCAGTCCTCAACGTCCTCGTAGATCTCGCCGAGGAATGGAGTAGGCGTTCGCGGAGCGATGGGCAGGACGACGACGGGTTGGGTGGTCATCGTCCGGATCTTCTTCTTGGGCTTTTGCAGCAAGGGTCAGGATTCCGGGAGTTGGACTTTGGCACGGCGGCTTGCTTGGGCTTCCACGTCTTCTACGAAGGGTTGCCTTCCGGGGCTGAGCACGTTGCTTGGCCGGGATGTCTTCGGAGGGGTACGCTCAACGGGCGTAGAATGCTCTACCCCGCACCTCCACCAAACTGTCACGAATGACAAATGATGAGGCGGCAAATGACTGAGTAAACTGAACGTTTACTGGGGTGAACTTGTGCTCAAAAATAAAAGGAAAAAGAAAGATAACAACAGAGCGTCGCGGGCGTCGATGTCGGAAAAACCGCAGGATCGAGCGCTGGGGCGAGACTGACTCGACAAGGTCGCGGGTAGCTGCTTCTCTACAACGCGTCACTATTTCGAAAGTTCGGCAAAGAAGGCTCGAGCGTCGCGCGCTCGGGGCGAGAATGACCTGGCACTTTCGAGAACAACAAAGCAGGTGGAAAGTTACGTCTTGTGCGAGAATGAACGCGAAGCTTCTAGAAGTTGGTGACCGAGCGTTGCTTTCTCGGTACTGCGGGTGGCAATATTGGCATGGCGAAAAACCAGGCGAATGTAGACAAGACGGGGTGCTCATATCAAGTGACTCAAAGCTGGTAAAAGGTGTTCTTTTTTAAGCGTACATCTCTGGTTTGGATCAGAGGCCAGCGAATCCGATTGGTTTCCAGGTAGAAGGAATTAAAACGGCGACACTTTGAACGTAGTGCTGAGTCACCGAAAGCTGGTTTTGATAGCAGTCTGCATCTTGGGGTTGCGAAGAATTAGGAGAGTGTAGACAACATAAGCCATTGATGTCAAGTGTAACAAAGCTGGGGAAGATAGTCTTGTTTAAGCCTATGCCCCTAATTTTGTTTAGAGGCCAGCAAATCCGATTGCGGTCCAGGTAGCAGGGATAAAAACGGCGACACTTGGAACGTTGAGCTGAATAACCGAAGGCTAGTTTTGACGGCAGTCAGTATATTGGCATGGCGAAGACTTAGGCGAGTGAAAGCAAGATGGGGCGCTGATGTCAAAAGACTCATAACTAGGAAAGGTGGCCTTGTTTAAGCCTACGCTCCTGGTTTTGATCAGAGGCCAGCAAATTCGATCGTGGTCTATGTAGCAGAGAGAGAAACGGCACCTGTCGGAACATTGAGTTGGTTAACAGGAAGCTAGTTTCGACGGCAGTCTGTATACTGGCGTGGCGACGAATTAGGCGAGTGTAGATAAGGTAAGTCGCTGATGTCAAGTGTCCCGAAGATTGGAAAGATCGTCGTGTTTAAGCCTAGGCCCCTAATTTTGTTTAGAGGCCAGCTAATCCTAATTATTTTTAGGTAGCAGGGATAGAAACGGTGACACCTGGAACGTAGTGCAGAGTCAACGACAGTAAGTTTTTTACGGTAGTCTGTATATCAGCGTGGCGAAGAATTAGGCGAGTGCAGATACTATAAGGCGCTCATGTCAAGTGA
Source organism: Ixodes persulcatus (assembly GCA_013358835.2). NCBI lineage: Eukaryota > Metazoa > Arthropoda > Arachnida > Ixodida > Ixodidae > Ixodes > Ixodes persulcatus. The sequence continues at coordinate 68,285 of JABSTQ010011050.1, forward strand.
CTCAAAGAAAGGAAAGGTGGTGTTTTTTTAAGCCTACTCCCGTGGATTGAATCAGAGGCCAGCAAATCTGATCTGGGTCCAGGTGGCAGATAGAGAAACGGTGACAATTGGAGCGTTGAGCTGAATGACCGAAAGCCAGTTTTGACGGCAGTCTGCATATTGGCGTGGCGAAGAATTGCGCGAGTATTGACGAAATGGGGCACTGATGTCAAGTGACTCAAAACTGGGAAAGGTGGTCTTGTTTAAGCCCACGCTCTGGTTTTGATCAGAGGCCAGCAAATCCGATCGGGGTCTATAAAGCAGGGATAGAAACGGCGCCTTTCGAAACATTGGTTGAATACCCGAAAGCTAATTTTGACGGCAGTCTGTGTTGGAACTACTCAGAGCGCGCGAGGACACCGGAAACAGGGATCAAGCACGCGACGACCAAAGCATTGGAGCTGCGACGACCACGGCCGCTTGAGCACGAGGTGTGCATGAGGACGATGAAAAAAAAGAAAATTCTGTGCCCGATGTTGGACCATAAAATTAATTAGTTGCAATTAGTTGGTTCCAATTAAATTAGTTAGTGTTTTATTAGATCGAAACATCGACCTTAGACCAAAGAAGATCCGTCATCCTTCGGTGCCGAAACTCGGGAATTTCCTTTACCGGACTGGACGGTGAGTCTGATGGTTGATGAAACAGAGCTTCAGGTCTCGACATCAAAGAACAGGACAGCGAGGCCTAACAACGCGGCGATGGTACAGACATAAACAGAGGTGGAAGGTCCATCGCTTGCAAGTCACCGAAGCACATGCGGAGATCGACGCAGCTGTGGAACGCGAAGTGGTTGTTGTAGAGGGGCTCCGGATTCTTCTCGCTCGTCTGAATGCATTGCCTGGTCAACTGAACGAAACAGAACGCAGCAATCGAGCCATTGCTGACTGATGGGGAAGCGGAACAGGAATACGCGCGGACTATTGACTACAACAGCCGTGTCGTCGCTTGTTTGGCTCGGCTGAGCTTCAAGATTACCATCGCCAGAGCAGACGGTGCCAGGACCTCCGATCGAACAAGCCGGAGCAGTAACGAGTCCTCCGGGTTATCTGTGAGAGCTTTTGAGGTTCAATGAAGATAGCCTACGGTGGCAGCCCTTCTGGGAGCAGTTTCAACAGGTAGTTTACAGTAACCGAGAGTTATCGCCGACCGACAAGTTCAACTACTTGAGAGCTGCTCTCTATGAAGAAGCAGCTGCGGCAATTGCAGGACTACCAGCGACAGCGAGCTGTTATGAGGAAGCTCGGGACATCCTCAAAACCCGGTTCGTCAACGAAAAACGGATGATTGACGATCACATAATCAAGCTATTTGAGAGACCGCGAATACGATCATCGCTGGATGTTCGAGGGATCGTGCGACCACACGACGACCTACAAGGAAACATCCGTGGGCTCAGGTATCTTGGGGGGAGCGAAGACATTTTCTCTAGACTTCTCTACCCATTAATACTTCGGCTCCTTCCGGAATACCTTGTTCTTGCTTACCATAGAACTGCTGTGCGCGACGAGGAACAGCAACGACACAGCACCCATTCCGCTGTCCTGTCGAGTAACAGCAGTGGCCGAGACCGAGGTCAACAGAGACAAGTGCCAATTTTGAGGTTTCTGCGTGTAGAAGTAGAACGCAGAGAGAGGACTTTCTTCACAATGAAAACGTATTATCACCTAAAAGACAGTCCAAAAGAAAAACAGCTTATGTCTCCTACATCAAAAGAACCTGCGAGGTCGAGGACAAACAGAGGGTGAGCAGCAGCACCCCTAATACGAACAGACAACCAGGAGTGCGCGTTCTGTAAGTCGCAAACCATGACACCGAGCTGTGCAGTGAAACCATGTCTCTCACTGAAAAATGACAGATCTTTCAGAAGGCTGGACGCTGATTTAAATGTACAAAACGAAACCATCTCACCAAGAAGTGCAGAAGCAGGATCGCATGTTCTGAGTGCCCAGGTCGACATGCCATCGTTGTGTGCGATACCGAATTTCTCTTGAGATCAAGTGAGAAACAGAAGACACCTCGGAAGAGTAAAGTCTCCACCAGTCCCGCTACACTTCAAGCATCGGTCACTGATAAAGCAAAGACGATGGTGCTGCTGCAAACAGATACAGTGTTGAGCCCAGAAGCAAAGTCAGCAACGGCACAAAAAAAAAAGGCGGAACTCACAGAAGCCCACGACGACGTGGGTCGGCTCAAGAAAGCTCTCTTGACTTCAAAGAAGAAGACGGAAGTGAACTTCAAGATGTTGCTTGAGCAAAAGCGTGATCTCAAAAAAGAGGTGCCTCGTTTACAGCCGCAGTTGGTAGAGAAGTGTCAGCTGCTGGAGAGTGTTCAACATGCTTTCGATTCAAAGTGCACTCAAATGAAAGAAACCACACGAGAACGTTCCAAATGGAAAGCAGCCGCTGAGGCTCAGATTGCTGGACTGATACAGCAGCTACAGGACACTAAACAGGATCTCTCGACGTTGCGGGAACAGTTGAGCACAGCGGTTCAGAAAGCGTATTTATAGATTACTTATCCTCAATAGAGCTTGGGGGCAAGTACACAGACATCTTCTATGTTGCTGACAGAGCTCATGGACCTTAGAAGCTGCTTGGAAACATTGAAAACCGAGAAAGACTCTGTCAACAAGACCCTCAAGGACGTCGGGAATGGATTGCAAAAGGCCCAAGATGAGCGTAAACAGCTAGAATTCTCGCTGAGTACCATCACCGCAGACCTCAAGAGTTCTTAGGTTGCAATGGCCACACTGATAGATGCATGCACTGTCATGCAAATGAAGCTCGGTGTTGCAAAGCCGAAAAGGCCGAACTGTCGGTGTGGCTGAGCAACACGCTTCAGTGCACAGAGGATGTCAAGCAGGAAAAAGAAGATACGATCGCTTCCGAACCGCGTCGACAATTCTGTACCCAATGTTGGACCACTAAATTTGTTTTTATTAAATCGAAGCATCGACCTTATACCAAAAAATATCCATCAGTCTGTATATAGCCATGGCGAAGAATTAGGCGAGAGAAGACGATATAGGGCACTGATTGTCAAGTGTCCCAAAGCTGGGGGAGATCGTCCTGTTTAAGCCTACGCCTCTGGATTTGATCAGAGGGAAGCATATCCGATCGGGGTCCAGGTAGGAGATATAGAAACGGCGACACTCTGAATGTACTGCTGAGTCACCGAAAGCTACGTTTTACGGTAGTCTGTATATTGGCGTGGCGAAGAATAAGGCGAGTGCAGACAAGATGGGGCGCTGATGTCAAGTGACTCAAATTTGAGAAAGGTGGCCTTGTTTACGACTGCGCCCCTGGTTTTGATAATACGCCAGCAAATCCGTTCGGGGTCTATGTAGCAGGGATAGAAACAGCGCCTCTTAAAACATTGAGCTGAATTACCGAAAGCTATTTTTGCGGCAGTTTTTGTATTGGCGTTTCGAAGAATTAGGCGAGTGTAGATAAGATTAGGTGCTGATGTCAAGTGTCCCGAAGCTGCAGAAAATGGTCTTGTTTAAGCCTACGCCCCTAATTTTGTTCAGAAGCCAGCAAATCTAATCGGGGTCCAGGTTGCAGAAATAGAAACGTCAACACTTGAAGCATTGAGCTGAATAACAAAAAGCTAGTTTTGACGGAAGTTTGAATATTGGCGTGGCAAAAAATTAGGTGAGTGTAGATAAGATAATTCGCTGATATCAAGTGTCCCAAAGCTGGGAAATATTATCTTGTTTAAGCATACGCCCCTGGTTTTGTTCATAGGACCGAAAATCGGATCGGGGTCTTGTAGCAGAGATAGAAACAGAGCCTCTTGGAACGTGGTGCTCAGTAACCAGAAGGTGGTCTTGACGGCAGTCTGTACATTGTTGTGGCGACGAATTATGCAAGTCTACACAATATACGGCGCTGATGTCAAGTGACTGAACGTTGGGAGGATGGTCTTGTTTAAGGCTTCGTCCTCACAACACTCGTGCTTCACGTCAGGAGACACGGGACGTTACCCAGGCATTACAATGTGTTAGGCCCACGTTGAAAGAGGACTGGCAAGAAAAGGTCGAAAGATGGTCCACTTTAGCTACTCTATTCACAATATTGTCTATACTTTATATAGAATCTTCAGCGATGACCGGCTTATCCACTGACCAACCAATGCTGGAAGTACTATCGAGAATAGTGTGAGCTGAAACAGCCGCCTGTGGCACCGCTCCGCACATACGACGCACCCTGAGGACGAGATAAATTCTTACTTGCACTCGCTGCGCCACTGCGCTATTCTGTCCGTCTGCTTGTGAGACGATTGGTGAGACAGCGAGCGTGTGTGTGGGAGGGCGGCTGGGAGGGGGGGGGGGGCGAGGTGAGGCGACAGACACTTGTTTTTCTTATTTTGCAATTGATTTACTTCATAATATCACTCAGATTCGCTTAAAAACCGTTGACTGGCGGGTCATTCCATGCCAAAAGAGACGCCAATTTTCGTCATATTTTGGATATGCTTAAAAAAAATAAGATCAATAAAGACACGTTTGAAAATAAGGATGATTAAGTTTGAGGGCTGAATTACGTTTATTTTTGCTGACTTCATGCCCCAAAGTGCGGGGAATCGGAGAAAACCTTCTGTATTTCGAAAAAGTGCTGAAAAAAAGCTATTCTTACCACGTACTTTTAAGTTTGCATGCAATCGATCACTAATACATTTTATCTTACTCTGAAAGTAAAACACCTTACGCCGCCATTTTGGGTCCAGACAGGCACTCCAAACCTAAGTAAATTTTTGAGAATTCTTGATTTTTTTTAGTCAACTTGAAATTAAAGTTTGACTAAGAAACTTTTTTTACTTATTTTTCTGAACCTGATGCTCCACTAGCATGCATAACAATCATTAAAAAAATTATTCGCACAGTTTTTGATTAAATGGTGAATATGTCACTTTCTTCAGAAATGGCCGTATAAAGGGTAAAAAAAAGCCATGTGGCCAATGGTTCTCGCATTTTATTAAAATCGCCAAAATATTAACCGAACCCCTCTGTTCAACATACCAAAAAATTAGAAAAATACTTTTTAATATTTTGGGATTTTTTTTTTAATATGAAGCAGAACGGCATCGCCTCCAGGTGTCCACCTCGTCGGCAACACACGCCGCCGTCTGGTACGGTCGAGTGAAAAATGCACAAGGAACTTAATTTTGTTAATTATATTTGTATAGCTAACGCCAAGAATCTTGACATTATGACATGTCTATTTATGGTGACTAGAGAATGCATAATTTCTTTTGCCCTAAACATCATGACCGGGTGCGCTTGCAAGTTGAATAACGACAACTCGAAATATTGTTTGGGATACTTTTTATCAAAGCCGAAACAAATACATCTGTAGCTCACCGACATGTCTTTTCCTTGTGTACGTAAATGTAATATATAGTCCAGAAATACTATATCACATTTAGAATATCAGTGTTTCATTGGATTTCAGCTCACCTCATAATCTAGAACACTGCACACGTCTGGAACATCACCGGTATAGTCCTTCTGCTGCAATGTCTTTAGCGTCGCATGGAGAAGTCTTCCTGCACGTTTGGTGTGGCAGTTATTTTAGCAACCACATGACCGTGTCCTATAGGTGCCACATAAAGGTATTGACGTGTGTTTGGTCTGGCTTTTGCTTGCCCATAGCGGTTCTTGAGTCATTGTCTCTCAGCTGTGACGACGCTATCTGGAACCCATATGACGTTCACAGTTTTCATTGAAGCCTTTACCCATTCAGAAGGATCTTGTGCTGTGATGATCTGACTGTCAATTGACCTTTGAATGCTAGCTTTGCTAGCCAGCCTTTTTATAGTGACGCCTAAGCCATCACAAGGGCTTTTCCCATGAGATGTGGCGAAAAAGTGCCACGTCGCTTCCAACTCGAAATCTTCCTTGTGAAAGCAGAGGACAAGGAAGTTTTTTCTGTTCTTATACTGAGAAGCAGCGCCATCCGTAAAATATTGAACTATTGCGAGGTCTGCTTTTTTTTCTGAGTTCATGCGGAAAGTGGTGTTGAAATGCATCCACTGCCGCGTTGTCATGTTGAAGGGAGTCGGACACAACCACGAAGGAATGAGTAATGTACGAGTCAATTCCTTCCTTCATGCCTCGAGAGTAGGCAAAAACAGGATGAAGTGTCGCTTGCGTGCTGTTCCAATGGAAGGACTGCGCAGCGTCCTGAGCCTCGTTTGGTGGAAGTGTCGATTTCAGAAACCTAAGATAATTTGACTGAACTTTTCTCACATGGTGATGACGTTTACAGTTTTCCAGCTTTTCGAAGAGTTCTCTCACTACTTCTGTGGTACTCGATACAACTGTCATGAGCAGGCACTTCTCCGAGTGAACCCACCGCTGTACTTTATTTCGTCGTCTTCAGGAGTCTTGTCTTGGAGAAAGGTTTTTAGCGGTTCCGGTCCTGGGCATCTCGAGCAGGTGTTCATCATGCAGCTCTTTTCTTTGAGTGAACAAACGGTCAAAGCCATAAGCTCGCCACAGGTTTCTTTTATTCCCTGGAATGGAGCATAAGCTTGACGTTTTGATGGTACTCGCACACACAAACAGAGTGTGTGCCAGCTGAGCCTTCTAACACACACCTGGGGGGGACGCAGGGATGCGAAAGTTGAAAAAGAGGCTGGCAGGTCTGGAGTTTCCTCTTTCCATTGAATGAACGCTTCCTTTAGATTCAACAAAAGAAGCCGCTTTTGATTTCCTTTCATCCCAGGAAGACAGTACGATATTCTGTCATCTTGGTAAAAGCCGTCAATTGAGGTTTTCACTTTGGAGGACAGTGGGCGATTTTTTTGTAAATCGGGTTTTTCGAGAATTCCCCTCGTGTCTCGGAGTCGTCTGGCAGATCGAACTATCTTCTTGCCGGAACCAAAATATCCACTACTATCGGATATTTATTTATTGATTTCAATGCCCTCAGGGCCCATAGGGCATTACAGAGGGGGCGGGAATATCAGAATTCACTCAAAAGAAAATACAAACGTAAAAGGCAGTGATTAAAACACAATCAATTCGACAAAATATTAATAAATAAATCAAGTGATGGGATGGCTGCTAAAGATGCTTGAAGGTGGTTCCACTCAGAAGACGTTTTTGGTATGAAGGAGTCGTTGTATGCTGATGTCTCACAGTGAGTAATGCCAACCTTGAAACGATGATCAATGCGTGAAGAGTTATATGGGGGGTTAAGGAATAACTTATCCTTTAGTGAAGCGTTGAAGTGGTAAATTTTGTAGAAAAGGCATAGACGAGATATTTTTCGCCGTTAGGGGAGAAGAGGCAGAGACAATGAGGTTTTCATAGATGATACACTAGCGGTGCGATGATAGTTAGAATAGATAAACGTACTCCACAATTTTGAACAGCTTCAACGTTAGTCACAAGCGTTGTATGCCCGGGGTCCAGATTGGCGAGGCGTACTCTAATTTTGTTCGAACCAGAGTTTTGTACAGAAGCAATTAGAATGATATTGGGGCTAATGAGAAGTTTCTTTTCAGATATCTAAGCATAGAGTTAGTGTTAGCGATAATATGATCAGTATGTAATTTCCATGAAACATTAGAAGTAATCTGAACACCAAGATATTTGTAAGACGCAACAGATTCCAGTAGGTTGTTAGAAATTGAGTATGGTGTTGGGGACGTGTTCCGACGGGAAACTCTCATGGATTTGCATTTGTTAGTGTTAAGAGTCATTTTTCATAAGTTAAACCATTCGGATACAGCACACAGGTCACATTGAAGTAGTGTTGCGTCAGAATCGTTAGTTATTTCACGATAAATTACACAGTCATCGGCAAATAAGCTTATTGAGGATGATACACACAGTGGTAAGTCATTTATATAGATAAGGAAAAAAAAGGTCCTAAGACAGAACCTTGTGGGACACCAGAGGTAACAGGACTAAGGGAAGAATTAGTTTGATTCGCACAAACATATTGAGATCGATTAGTTAGGAAACATTTAATCCACGACAAAACATTAGGATCAATGTTAAGTTTGCTAAGTTTAAAAAAGTAAGAATTTATGAGAAACTTTGTCAAAAGCTTTGGCGAAATCAAGAAACACACATTCAACCTAAAACCCACGGTCAAGAATGGAAAGTAGGTCATTAGTGAAAGACAAAAGCTGAGTCTCACAAGAGAGAGATTTGCGAAAACCATGTTCTGAGGGTGAAAAGAAAGAATTTGAATCTAATAAATTAACTAAATGAGAATATATAATGTGCTCTAAAAGTCTACACGGGTTGCTTGTTAACGAAATGGGTCTGTAATTAAGAGGATTATGTTTGTTACCTGACTTGCGAAGTGGAACCACCTTCCCTTTTTTCCAATCATCCGGTAAGACACCAAGGTTGAGTGACTGCATAAAAATGTTTGTAAGAAAAATTGACATGTAATGTTTAGTGTTCTTAAGAAATTTAGAGGTAATATTGTCAACACCACGCGAGGAAGAAACTTTCAAATTATCGATCAACTTTACAATCCCGTCGTAATCAAAAGCAAGCGATTCTATGGGAAAGAATGCATAGTCTGAAAAAATAGGATAACCTAAACCATCATTATCAGTAAACGCCTTGACAAAGACGTCGTTCAGAATGGAAGCACATTGAGCTTTCGGAATGTCAATACCCCCAACATCAGTGAGCGATACAGTCATTCCTTCAGGCCCGTTCATAAAACTCCAAAATTGTTTAGGGCTATTTGCTAACATTGAAGGAAGGGTAACACTAAAAAAAGTCAGTTTTGCTTGCTTGATGGCTGCCTTATGAGCATTGACAACAGATTTATAAAGCTCCCAGCGCTCACCGAGGCAAGACCACTTTGCAGCGCGGAAAAAGCGTTTTTTCTTATTGGCAAGGCGTTTAAGAGTTACATTAAACCAGGGAGACATGTGGTTAGATACGATATTCCTACACGGAATGAATAAATTAATTAGAGAATTTACTTTGATTTTAAACTTGTTCCAATTAATCTCAATCGTGCGTTGTGACAACGCTGGCAAAAATCCATCAAGAAAGCAAGCCAACTCATTATTTATTGCACCGAAGTTTCCTTTGCTATAATCGAGAAAGCGTTTTGTAGATTTGTTAGCAACATGCGATGAAGCTTGCAGGTTGAAATTCAAAATAGCATGGTCGCTAATGCCCGGTAAGTAAGTTATAGAAGAAGCGAGATTAGGGTCAGTCGTAAGAATAAGGTCTAACACATTGGCCGTCGCATCAGTAATCCGAGTAGGCTCAGTTACACATTGGGAAAAAGAAAAATCATAACAGAGACTGATAAAATCCGAGTAATCTGAAGAGCCACTAGATGCAGCGGGAAACGGTCCAGACCAGTTGATCAAGGGAAGATTAAAATCACCTAGTAAAAAAATGGGTGCAAGGGGGAACCTTGAACAAATCATATTTAAAGTATCATGCAAATCCGAGCAAAAATTTGCAGGAGCGTTGGGAGGACGGTAACAAACACACAAAATAATATTTCTATAAGCGCACTGTAGGCGTACACAAACAAGCTCCAACGGGGAAACAATATTCACGTGATAATATTCAATGGCTTTATTCACTGCTGATTAAAAAACCTCCCCCACGCCTATCTGTTCTGTCACACCGATAAAAATTGTAGCATTTAACAGAGTCAAAAATTTCATTATCACGGACATCCCTTGAAAGCCAAGTTTCTGTCAAAACAACAATATCGCTTTATGATGCATCAATAACTATTGACAGGTCATCGCGGTTACGGACTACGCTTCTTATGTTAGTAGAAAGAACTGAAATCTCATTTCGCAAAGAAAGGGTACTATCGGTCTGTTTACCGGCGTTTTTTTTAGCTCAGAGGGGACAGATTCAATCGCGCTATCTCTAGTTAGTTAGGAGGCGGCTTCATAAACTTCGTTTGTGTTAGTGTCGAACAAAAATTGCCTATCGCCGATATACAATTTGTCGACACAAAGTGTGTAACGACCCTCCTGGGTACGAGCAAATTCATGCAGCCGTTTCCTGGCAAGTTGAACATTTTGTGAAAAATCCTCACTGACAGAAATACCCATATTTTTTAGCTTGTAGACCGACCCCAGCACCGCATCCTTATGTTTAAAGAAGGAAAACTTTACAACAATAGGCCTTTTCTTTCTGGTGTCGAACTTCCCGATGCGGTGAGCCCGTTCGATTGTAGAAGGGTCAATTTGTACGTTAAGCTTATCTGAGTACACATCCAAAACCAGCTTTTCAGATTGAGCCCACGTTTCCTTAGCCGAGCCATCTATGCCAAAGAAAAGTAAGTTGGATCGACGGGAACGACACTCTGCGTCATCGGAACGTCGCTTGAGAATGGCCGATTCCGAAAGCACAGACTCTAATTTCGCCTCAAGTTCGTCTGTCGAGTTCATTTTCGATTTGCAACTTGCGAGATCACTTTCAATAATTTCAACACGCTTGCTTGGCCGGAATGCATTTCGCTGACAGGCGACTCTATTTTCGCTAGTGACTCGGCTTCAGCTTTATACATGGGACCAGGGTTACGCTCTACGTCTCCACTAAGAAGTAGCAACAAGTCAAGAAACCGCTTCAGACACATCCGTGGGCACGGCAAAACAAAACAAACGCAACTATACCTAACGGAGTAAGAAAGGTTTTGCCTACTAACCTGCAGAGCAAACAGGAGCGGTATGTTAGGCGTCATTGTCGTAGCATTTTCGCCATGCCGACTAGTCGAAAACGCCTGCGAGAAGGCTTTTGAAGGCAGTGTGCTTGATGTCGATGCTGGTGGGGCTTGCGTATCAGGCGACACTGGCGGCAGGAATCCTGGTATCGGTCCAGCGTTGAATTCATCGCCACCGAGGGGGGCGTCCAAGCTAATCAGCGGTGCTGCCTGCGTCGTCACGGGCGTTCCCCACTGAAAAAAGCCATTTGAACTTCAAACGGGTGGGAAACTGGTCGCCCGTTTGAATCAAATGGGTGGCAAACCTGTCGATCCGTTTGGATCAAACGTGATTATGGGATAGGGGTACCCGTTTGAAACGGTACCGGTTCGATACGGGTACCGTTTCAAACGCGTGTCCGTATCCCATAATCACGTTTGATACAGGTACTCGTTTGATACGGGTGCCCGTTTGATACGGGTGCACGTTCGACCAGGCACGTGACCACGCATCTGAATGCGTCATTCGGATAGACAATTTATTCGCTAGCCCTAAATAGGTATCGTCTGGAAGGTTGGTTATCTGAAACTTATTTAAGACGTCCCGAAACTCATCGACCTATTTCTAACATGGAGGAAACACGTGGAAAAAATCGTGCTCGCACAGGTGCTCACAAATGGGCAGAAAAACAGACACAAAAGATCGTTTTCAATTCGCCTAGAAGTTTATTACGACTTATTTTGTAGACAAGTACAAACGCGCAAGCGTTCTGTGAAATGTGAAGATACACTCTTATACTGTCGAGGTAATTTCAGACTATATGGCAGACTTTGGGAAAAAATACTTTCCCGGCTGCCGCGACATTAAACGTTGCATAAATCTCTAGATAATCTGGAAGATTACGCGTAAAAAAACGGTCAGTCGTTGCCAACAAGCAGGTTGCAGTGCACTCACCATAATAATAGCTGACTTGAAAGATGTAATCCAAAATATAAGTCGACAAAGTCAAAGCAGGACAACCACACAAACACAAAAACGAGAAAGAAGGCTCCTGAAGTTTCAACACGATGCGGCGCACAAGCTGTCATTTGCGGAACACAACCATGCCGCAAGAATTCCTGACTTCTTTGAAGAGTCGCTTGTTGCCGATATACGCGTAGGACTTTTCGAACACTGATAGCTTTGGTGCACATCCAATACGTTGTCGCGAGACATCCTAATAAGACCGCAGGGTTAGACGACAGATCGAAGCAGGTAGGACGAGCGAAGTTCAAACTGCAACTGAGAACAAGCAGACAAAGAAAAAAGCGGCTGCTGGGCGCGCCGTTCCGGATCTCGATGGTTATCAGTGTGTAGCTCGCGCGCTGCTGCGGATCACGTGACAGAGCTGACCGAGGGGAGGAAGGGGGTGAGGTCAAGGCGAAGGACACCGGGACGCATACCACCCTTCAATAAAAAAAAAAAACAAAAAAAAAACATCTCGCGGTAAGTTTCTTTTTTGCTGTTATTGCTAGGGGAGAGGGTGCACCAACCGCTGTACCGCTGTACACGCGCTTTCCTCCTCTCTTATAATTGCAACAGAACGTTGACTATGCCGCGTATGCAGCCTTGGAAAGCAGGCGAATTTTTTTAGCACGCTCGAAAAATGGAAATGTCGCGCGCCGGCCTGAAGCTCGGCATGCGCCCGAGCGAAAAAAAGCACCCAGCGCGAGATCGTAATTTGACTGCTGCTACAGCGGGCCTGCTCTCGCAATGCTGGATGTTCGTACAGCCACGTGTTCACGCGTTACCTTCGCTGAGTCTTGAATTGAGGCGAAAGGGAGTCAATAGAGAGTTTTAGTAGATCGTTCCGATACCTCCGATACTGCCGATCACGATACTCCGCCACTGCCTCCCTTGTGCATGCATAGTATCGTTATCGGGGCTATCGGAGGTATCGGAACGATCTACTAAAACTCTCTAATAACTATATTCTTTCACGCGGTCGCGTTCTCTGCGAGAGAGATTCGAGCAGAATAAGTAAATTGAAGCAACAAAGAACGCCAAAGTTTTAAAATTTTTTCAAAAATATCGCTCGGCAACGTCGCATGTTTACGTAAAAAAAAATGTTTATTGTTGGTGCAGTATAAGCGAACATCAGCTCAATCAAAATATAAATATAATTACTTGCATTACGCGGATGATTGTAAATCGATGAACCGGCGCTGCCGGCTTTCCCGAAACAGGCTGCCACTGCTGAAACTGGCGTGCTCATGCCCCCGATCTGTACGTTCAGTATTAAACGGGCTCCGGAGAGCCGTTTGATTAAAACGGTACAGCTTGCCGGTCACCGGTCACCCGTTTGTGCAACATGGTCACCGGTTTGAGCAAACGTGCGACAACTTTGCCAAAACGAGTGACCCATTTGCCCAGACAACTGACCCGTTTGCCAAAGAAGTGACCTGTTTGCCCAAATAGGTGACCGTTATGGCTCATACGGGGGACCCCTTTGAGCCATAAAGGCGACCCCTTTGGGAAACTGGTGGTCGGTATGGCTAAACTGTTAACGGTATGAACCCGTTTACTTTCACACAGGCACCAAATGTTTTTTTTTTCAGTAGGGATTGCGTTGGTCGCTCTCGGGTAGAAGGATGGAAGGCCACTGTCACTCGCCATGAGAAGAAACTGCAGAGCAAACAGGAGCGGTATGTTAGGCGTCATTGTCGTAGCATTTTCGCGGTGCCCACTCTGTTCAAGATGGCGGGCATACTGCAAGAATTAACAGCTTCTCTTGTCTGGACTTCGAGCTTTGAAATCGGTTTCAAAGGCTACCCACGAAAGACTTATAATCGTCCAGCAATGATTTGTCATCTCCAGGAATTTCAGTTTCTGACATATTGGAATAGACACTGGTACTGGCATCCACGCAGGAATTTGAATCCCAATTTCTGCACTTGTTCTCGCTGTCCTTTGCGGGACGCTTTCTGCTTCCTGAGGCCTCTGTTGTGGGGCTGTAAGATGTATCCGCAACATCCCCTCGGATGACATATTAGCTGCTCTGATGCTGTCGAGCTCAGATGCCTCTTTCAGATTTACACACTTCATATAATATTTGGGACATAACCTGTTACCAGAAACTAAGCCGAGAGATATCAGTCTTTGCGCCAAAGTGTTAGATATAACGGAAGTTCCGTGGCATGATCTTCTGTGTTCCGCGAAGGGGTTCACACACAACTTGGAAGTGTTGTGGGTCGTGTACATGTAAAAAGTACATGCAAAAATGGTGTGCACATATGTCCGTGACAGTAGACTTGCGTCTTTTTCCACGACGACAAATAACATCCTGTTGGTCTTGTGGCAAGTCGGAAAACAGATTGACGCACGTTGTTCGTACGTAGTGTTTGAGATGGCCACTTCTTGGGCCAAACGAACAATCTGCTGCGGAATCAACGGAACTGCAATTAAAGAGAATGTTGGCATATGTAAACCCATTGTTCTAAAATGAGCCTCCTTTCTTATGCACTATCAGTTATGACATTGTTTCTGGGTAGCTCTAATTCTACATGTTTACAGCGGTGCTGTTTCGAGGCCTAAATAGGGTACAGATGTCACACAGATAAGACCTCAATATACGAGAAAGAGCAAGCGAATTCTTATATTCAGGGGTTTTCGATAGGAGCACAACACGAAACTTTTTTTTATATTGAGAATAGACATATATTGTACATGCGGTAAACACGCAACATGCTTCTGTTGTGTCATAACCTTCGAATGTTCGTTGGCCTGAGTATCCACTTTTAATGTTTTGCTTCTTCCAATGTTTCGCTGTCTGTTTTTCAGTTACACTGTGTATTTGCACCACAATACCTTTTCGTTGAAGAGGAAGCCAAATCACCGTCATCGCTCGGCATCGTTGACGATCTCCCGCGTCCACTATTTTATTTTTTTACATTAAAACGCAGTATGACCAAAAGGTGAAGACTCCCCGTCTGCTAACCAATTCTGACGAATCGTCTGCATTCACAAACTTGGTTAGCAGACGACGGCTTTGTCGCCCGTCACCTCAGCACATCAAAAGTGGAATTAAAACCTTCAAATTAGCGTGCCAAAAGAATATTATTACGTGGTAGCTAAAATAACACCCACAGTCATCGTTCAGAAAAGTTTTGTATGCGAATTTAAAGACTTCGCACCAGACGGATCATGCCGGTGATGTTCTAGACGTGCACAGTGTTCTAGCCTATGACATGAACTGAAAGCTAATAAAACACTGATATTTTAAATGTGATATAGCATTTCTGGACTATATTTAATATTTATTTACAAAAGAAGAAACAATAACGTCGGTGAGCAACACATGTGCTTTGTTTTGCCATTGATAAAAAGTATCCCAAACAATATTTCGAGTTGTCGCTATCCAGCTTGCAAGCGTTACCTGACAAAGAGCTTAGAGGAAAAAAAAAACACTCTCTAGACACAATAAATAGACATGTCATAATGTAAAGATCCTCGGCTTTAGCTATACACAGATAATTAAAGAAATTAAGTATCCCGTGCAGTGTTTCACTCGAACGTAGCAGACGACGGCGTGCGTTGCCGACGAGGTGGACGCCTGGAGGCGATGCCGTTCAGCTTCATATTAAAAAAAAAAATAATTTCTCCAAAAAACAAAAAGTATTTTTATAATTTTTTTGATATGTTGAACAGAGGGGGTCGGTTAACCTTTCGGCTATTTCAGAAAATGCGAGCACCGTTGCCCACATGGCTTTTTTTTTTACCTTCTATAAAGCCGTTTTTGAAGAAAGTGACATATTCACCATTTAATTAAAAACTGTCCGTATAATGTTTTATGATTGTGATGCAACCTACTCGAGCGAAAGCTTCATAAAAATAGGTAAAAAAGTTTCTTCGTCAGATTTTAATTTCAAGTTGACTAAGAAAAATCAAGATATCATAAAAACTTGCTTAGGTTTGGAGTGCCTGTCTGGACCCAAAATGGCGACGTAAGGTGCTTTACTTTCAAGGTAAGATAGAATATATTAGTGATCGATTGCATGCAAACTTAAAATAATGTAATAAAAATAGCTTTTTTTCAGAAAATTTTCGAAATACACAAGGTTTTCTCCGATTCCCCCTCACTTTGGAGCATGACGTCAGCAAAAATAAACGTAATTCAGCGCTCAAACTTAGTCACCGTTATTTTAAAACGCGTCTTTATTCATATTATTTTTTTTCAAGCATATCCAAAATATGTCGAAAATCGCCGTCTCCTTTGGCATGGAATGACCCTGGTGAAGAAAAAAATGTTGAAGTATCATAAAGTGCAACTGCGATTATCGTTTCTGGAAGTCACATTGAAACACGTTGTAGGTTGTATTTATATGATGAAATTGAAAGTAAACGTTTCGGTGGACACCCTGAATGTACATTTATTTGTTGTTGTTGTTTTATTATTTTTATTATTTTTTTTTTGCGTAAAGCATGCATCAATTTGCTGATGTCCAACGTTAATATGTTCTTAATGTGATGTGTCACGCAAGTGGGTTTTACTATTTCAGCTGATTGCCTGTGTATAATCTAATCTTCACTCTGATTTGTTGCCTTGTTGTTTTGTTGTGATTGATGGTGCGCTTTGCCTGGATTGTGCAATCCTGTGATTGCGGCTTCCAGAGTGTGTATTTTCTGCTTTGTTGCATTGTTGTTGTATATGACACTTATATCTTTTCTGCCACGGCTGAACTGTTGGGGGGTAGAGGCTCCGTCAGGCACTTGTGCCTTTATCTTTGCCCCCCATGCGGAAAGATATCCGCAAAACAAATAAAGAAATGACGATTGGTCCCACTTCCCAGACGTCGCACTCGACCCATTCCGATGCCTAAAAAATATTTCATGGCACTTTGCCGCAATGTCCGTAGCCACGCTATGAAATACTTTTAGCGAAAAAAAAAATGTTTTGATGACGTGAGCGTGCCTTTAAATTTTAAAAACAGCATGAAACAGGCATCACTCAATAATTGATGAAAAATCAACTTTTTAGTGAAACGCCTAACAATATTTCTTCTTAAATTTTCATGGCTTTAGACTTACAATGTGTTTCGGCTCGTGAAGTATTGCTTAATTTAAATTTTTTTATGAAACTAAAAAAAAGAATAAAAAAATATTGACACGTTTAGCATTTTTGTTATTTTTCCTTAAAAAATAATTTTTTGCTCCACTGACTTTGTAGAACTTTTTGCCGGCTGCCCTGCAGGAATATATTCTATAAAAAATGTTTAAAACTGCCCAATTAAATATCTCGCTGTAAACAAAAATCCTGAATTTGCGATAAAAAGTGCCTTTTGACGCATAAAGAGCCGTTTATTTCACCCTGAGGTGGCCCAAGTAAAAAAAAAAAAAAAATGTTGCGTTTGGAAGAACAATCGATAATCTCTTGATCTTGAATTTTTAATCAAAGTCATTTCTGTTTAAAGCGAGAAAACAATTTTTGAATTTGAACTCTCGAACTACAACCCGGCGTCGCTTCTTAATGCCTCTTCGCCGCACAGCACGCCACCAGTGACCATAGCCGAAGCGATTAGGTCCTAAGAATGAACGGAGTTTTTTGCCGCTTCCCCTTGTCCGTCTTTCCGGCCACAAGGGAAGAAACGGCGGGCATCGTGTAATAATCAAAGGTGCCGCCAGCGCGTAGCAATGTCAGGCCTGTTGTGGCCTTTGTACCCAGGCGCAGCTCGAAACGCAATGCCTAACTACGGGGAGCATCAAGTGTGCAGGACTTCTCCATGCTATGCCGAAGGTCCCACGGCCACCTTCAATTCCTAAAATAAAATTGATGGCTCTTCCCTTTCTAGGCACCATAAACGTGCCTAGAAAGGCACGTTTATGGTGCCTTTCTAGCATATTTTTTTTTACGAAAAACAAATTTCATGGGGTGATGGCGGTTTAAACTAGTGAAATAGGGCTATAACTAGGAGTCATTCAATAATTCATGAAAAGTAAGATTTTGTTTACGTAACTCTGGAATGTTTTTGCCTTAAACCATACGGTGTTTAGATTGCTATGTAATAAGGATCGTGTCATGGAATTTGGTATGCTCGAAGCAGTTTTAATAAATAAGGAATATATGGGCATTTTAGCATATTTTTAGTCCTGTTACAAACTATAGCTTTGCTGCATGCGACTGTAAATACCATTATTGACAGCCCTGTAGGTATACTGTACACAAAAAAGGTTTTAAGCCGTACAACTAAATATCTTGCAAAAAAAATCTAAATTTGTGCCAAATTGCGCTTTGCAGTTGAAAGAGCTGCCAATTCTGCCTTGAGGTGGCCCAAAGAAAAATACGTGACATGGTGACTTCTACAAAAAAGTTTACTTCCTTTTGTTCTTGAAAGTATAATCAAAATAATTTTGTTCTAAACAAGAAAAAAACATTTTGAAGTTGAGCTTTCGCGCCGCATCCTGCGTCGTCCCTTGCGCCTCTTCTCTGCAGAGCACGCCACCGTCGAGCCCGGCAAAGCGTGAGGCGGTGTTACGGCGTGCGCACGCAGGTAGACAGTAGGACCTGTAGTTGTCGGGTACATCTTGGTGGGAATAGGCTTTTTTCAAATCTTGTTGTTTTTTGGCTTTTCCTATTTTGACCGTTCTGCGCGGCTGTGTCCTCCTGTGGTCTTCCACTGTCTTGATATCGGCAAATGCTTAGCGCTGCCAGGTAAGAGCATCTACTAGTAAGCTAGCTGTTTCTTACGTTCATATCGCAATCACTCTCTCGTCTCGACATCAGGACAGCTGTAGACAGCAGCACAAGAGCCCCGTGAACGGGCAATCTCAAACGACGAGGCGATGTGGTGTTAACAAATGCGCGCAGCTGGAGGCTCAGGCCTCGATTGTGTTTAAATCGGCTTTGAAACGGCAAATTCTTGCGTCGCTGAATAGTTCCGCTTTTCACCGCAGTATGCGTGACAGCTAGATTTCGCGGCAATTTTTTGCGTTTCCCTTTTAGGAAACGTCCACGCCAGCTGATGCCGCCCGTATTAGGCATCGCATTTCGAGCCGCCTTCGGGTACAAAGGGCACAACGGGCCTGCTATTTCTACGCCCTGGCGGCACCTCCAATTATTACATGATACCCACCATTTCTTCCCTTCCAGCCGGAAAGACGCACATGGAGAAGCGACAGAAAACTCCGTTCTTTCTTTAGACCTAATCGTGTCAGCTATCGTCGCCGGTGGCGTGCTGTGCGGCAATGAGGCGTAAAGAATCGACGCCGGATTGTGGTGCGAGAGTTCAACTTCAAAAAATATTTTCCTGCTTTAAACAAAATTTCTTTGATTAAACTTTCAGAATCAAAGATTATCGATTGTTCTTTCAAACGCACCATGTTTTGTATTTTTACTCGGACCACCTTCATGTGAAATAAACAGCTGTTTATACGTCAAAACGCACTTTTTCGCAACTTCAGGAATTTCGTTTACTGCGATATATTTATTTCAGTGGTTTTAAACATTTCTTATAGATTATATACCTGCCTGGCAGCCGGTAAAAAGTTCCTTTAGGTCCCAGTAATAATTAGATATATTTAATAAAAAAACAAATAAGCTAAAATTTTCAAAATTTTTTAGTTTTTTTAATTATTTAAATTAAACAAAAACTCTACAATACCAACCACTGAGTAAGTCGAAAGCCGTGCAAATTTAAGAAAAAAGTATTGTTGGGTGTTTCACTACAAAGCTGATTTTTCATCAATTATTGAGTGATGCCTAGTTTCACGCTGTTTTTAAAAGTTGAAACCGCGCTCACGTTATTTAAACTTTTTTTTCTCCAAAAATATTTTAGGGCATGGCTACGCACATTGCGGCAAAAGGCCATGAATTTTTTTAAGAAATCGGGAGGGGTCGAGCGCGACGTCTGGGACGTTTGACATGGAATGACCCTAATGTGAACGGAAAACTCTAAACAAAATTAATACAGAGCCCGACATTTCAAGGTCAGTTCAACCCCTTCTTCACGGGTGACTGTTTTCGTCCTTATCGTCGTGTTGCGAATAGACCCTATTCATTATTAGTGCCATCTCTCGGCGGTCCTGAGCACTTCCGCGCCATCTTTGAGGCTTCTCCGCCGTCTCGGCTCTGCCTGCTTAGCGTTATGTGCGCTAGGTCTTATGGTGTTGCTTTTCTGGGTGGGGTAGTGGCGTTAGTAATTCGAATGTGCATTATATCAGCAAAGGGTTGCGTGGCTTGCGTTCAGGTTGACCTCAACAACACCAGTGACATATTCACCGGGAGAACTTCCGCACAGAAGAAGCAATGCATGAGTCGAGAGACGATCATGAACAGCTGTTGCCCCGGTGTTGTTGCTCCTTTAATACAATTATGTGGAGTGCAACATATCGAAAAAATTGGACAGAGCCCGCAGTGGAAGCAGGCAGCTGTGTCATTTTGACACTTGGCGACTCCAACACTACAATTATTTCTCCCCAACGCCATAATTATTTCAAGATTCGCTCTAACAACTTCAGATTGAAAAGAAAAACAACACAACTCGTAAATTTACTTCGGTTGACTAGTTATTTTTCCGTTGGTTTCACAATGAGACAGAGCAGTTGTTCGGCATCACGTTGAGCCTCTATAGTTCGTTTCACTTTATCTGCCAGCGAAGCCAAAGCTTGAAGCGCGAGACCGGCGCTTTTTGCGTTTCTCCCCTGCTCGCGCGTTTGAGCAAAGCCTGAACGCACGGAGCTTTCGTGGTCGCGCTTCCAGCTTTGCCTTCGCTCGCACATAAGGTGAAACAAAATATAGCAGCGTTCTGCCCGTAGCCTGAAACATTGGTCGCCATATTTGAGGCCGCTGAAGGAGGTTGGCGCAAAGTACGATAGATGGAGTGCGAATCCAAATTAGGTCTATTGCCAGGTGTTATTATTTTTTTTTTTAAATCGACCGTTGTTTCTGCATGTGTGTTATGGTTCGTAGCGCCCCGCGCGACACACCTCAAACCGGACACGTAGGCGCTCGGAAGTGTCTAAGCTGGCCTGTTGACGTTGTTTTCGGTGTTTTGAATGTGCCAAGACTCTAATCAAAGTCGTCTTCGCTAGTTTCTTTCAGTTCCAAGAATAGAGCAGTTGTTGAATCCAATCGTGTGACCTTCTTTCTGTACGTGTTCTGCCAGCGCGCTATCCTGCGTGTTATTATTTGCGACTTCATACTGATACTGGCGAAGACGATGTGGGAAATTTTTAGTTTGCCCAACGTAGGAGGCGGCGAAATCACCACAGGGGATTCTCAACGAGTCCCTGGGCCTTATTTTAGTGAAAAATTCTTTGGAAGAGAGAA
Organism: Ixodes persulcatus; assembly: GCA_013358835.2. Taxonomy (NCBI): domain Eukaryota; kingdom Metazoa; phylum Arthropoda; class Arachnida; order Ixodida; family Ixodidae; genus Ixodes; species Ixodes persulcatus. Next base: position 89,289 of record JABSTQ010011050.1, read on the forward strand.
GAGCCGTACAATAGTGGACATCGGTTTATGTGTCGCACTGACACCGTATTTTCATAAAACTCGCGCGAGAGTCTCGCTTGTGCCCTTGATTTACGGGACCCATACGCGGTTCGATACCTATTCTATTTCAGGTCGTTATTGATCGCTGTGACCTCTTTCTTACGAGTCTCAACATTGGGGCAGAGAGTAATTGCTCGCCTAAATAGTGCGAAAGCCACAGACGATTTGTGCGTTGTTGGGTGGTATGACGAGAAGTGCAGGTATCGGCCTGTTTGTGTCCGTTTTCTTTAAACTTCGAATGTCAAATAGTTGGACTTTCTTTTCGTGATTACGTCCAAGAATGAAACAAAACCGTCAGACTCCAGCTCAGTTGTAAATTGTGTCGCAGGCTCAATTGAGTTGAAGTGGTGGTGAAGTTTGTTGATTTCGCTGTTTTTGAACACACGGAAACAATCGTCAACATACCGTAAGAACAACGTAGGTTTTAGGTTGAAAGATTCTAATGCTTGCCGTTCATTCGCCTCCATTGTCAGGTTAGCCGCGGTGACGGAAATCGCTGCACCCATTGCCGTTCCACTACTTTGACTGTAGAATCGACCCTTGAAATTAAAGTAGGCTGTGGTTAAACAGAGGCCCAGAAGCCGGCAAATCTCATAGATGGAGAGGTAAGTCCTCTCGGAAAGTTCGGTGTCAGACGACAGTGTCGATCTCGCTACAGACACCGCAAGAGGCAAGGCACACTTGTACAAAGAGACCCAACGTCGAAGGACACTGTACTTTCGTCATCGTGCAGTTCGAGCCCGGAGGTGAGCTCGATGAAGTGGCCGGAGTTCTGCACGAAAGCGTTGGTCTTCCCCGTGTGTGGTGAAAGCAACCGATGTAGGTAGATCGATAACACACGTTGCGGAGATGTAGTGAAGTCCAGTATCGGTCTTACGGTAACAATGGGCTTGTAGATTTTCGAGAGGCCGTAAAATGCAGGAATAGATTCGTTCCCGTAGTTAGGACTCAAGTAAACGTTTCGAGAATCCGAATATTGACCGAAAATTGACGGCAGTGCCTTGTTTAATTTTGCTTGGATCTTGGTATTTGGGACTTTTGGCAATGACATGTACGCACTGGTGGCGAGAAGTTTTTAGGCCTTGCCGTCGTAGTTAGTGCGGCCCATGACCATAGTCACATTCCTCTTGTCGGCAGACAGAAGTACAATGTTCTCGTCTTCCCTGAGATTCTTAATGGCTGCTTTTTCTTCTTCCGAGTAGTTTAGACGCAATTTTCGCTGTACCTTGGAAAATACGCCAATAGCCTTCAGGCACGCTTCTTCATGGACGCAGGAGTCTAACTGATACGGGTCATACTCGACAGCTGTTGCCATTGACGCAAAAGGTGGTTTTGTAGTAGCAAGGTTGAACGTTTTTTTTTTCCTTTTGCGAAGGCATGAGTGTCTGTGGAGGAAAGTGTTCTTGAAAAAATATTTTTCACAAAAATCTTGTCATTTTCTTCAGAATCGTTAGGACGCGCTTGAAGAGAGGCGTGCTTCTTCTGGTTACCTGATTTCCCTTTTTTAGAGGATGAGATGGCATTAAATCTGGCAAACTAGTCGATAACGAAAAAATCCTTCTAGTGCGTGGTGTTCCAGTTGTCTTCTCAACCCTACCACACTACAACGAAACAAATTCCTACTACCCCACCACCCTATTAACCTATCAAATCCCTACCGCCCTACAACGCACAAATCTTCTGTGATACCCGCACTCTTCAAGCGAGCCATTACTGTCTCCTCTACTGAAGAGGGTCTTAAGAAAGAGGTCACAACAATCAAATACGACCTGAAACAGAACGGGTGTCCTGCCGCATTCTTTAACAACACGTACAAAAAACGTAGGCACAAGGGAACAGAAGACACCCCCTCCTTCCACCCAACCTCGTATGCGTCCGGTACATCAAGGGCACAAGCGAGACTCTCGGACGCGTTTTACGGAAATATGGTGTCATTGTGACACATAAACCGCTGTCCACCATTGGAAGCCTCTTCTCTCTTCCAAAGGATCGCCCCCCTAAAGGAAAGGCCCAGGGACTTGTCTACAGGATCCTAGGTGGTGATTGCGCCACCTCCTGCGTTGTGAAAACTAAAAATTCCCCGGAACGTCTGCGCCAACATCAGTATAACGTCAAAAATAATAACGTGCAAAGCAGCACGCTGGAAGAACACGTCCAAGGAGTGGGCCACACGATCGCATTCATGAATAGCTCTATTCTTGGCATGGAATGAAACTGGCGAAGACGCCTTTTTTTAGAGTATTGGCAAATTCATAAAACCAAAAATAACGTTCAACCGGTCAGCTGGACACTTCCAAGCGCATACGTGTCCGGTTTGAGGTGGGTCACGCGTGGCGCTACCAACCATAACACACACGCAGAAAGAACGGCCGCTTTAAAGAAGCCAACAACACCGGACAATTTGCAAGTCGTCGACAAGGACGAAAACAGTCACCCGTGAACAAGGGACCAAACTGGCCTTGAAACGTCGGGCTCCGTATAATGTTTTGGTTAGAGTTTTCCTTTCATAATAATTGTTTGACGAAGTGCATGCACAAACCAAGACATCGCAAAATTTGTATACGGGACTTAGGCCGGCTCTAAAATATTTACTTTTTTTTCATTCAACAAAACTGTTTAAAAAAAAATACAGTACGCATACATGTTACTATGAATGTTTTGTAACCTTGATTAGTATGAATCCAGGCAGCACATAACGTAAGGCCCAAATTGGAATTCAATTGGCAAACAATGAACCAAGGTTGGGACAATGCAGCCATTTTAGTACCAATGGTGGGCTTTCACTGGCATATGCTGGCCAACATCGGCCTGTCTTAGTCAGTGGTTTACCAACATTGCCATTCGATTGGCTTATGCTGGCCAACATTGTCCTGTGTTAGCCAATGGGTACCAAAATAGTACATGATTGGGTGAGGATGGCCAACATTGGCCTGTCTTAGGCAATGAGTTACAGATGTTGGTAATCGATTGGTTTAGGCTGGCCAACATTGGCCCTTCTTAACCAATGGGTTAGCAACATTTGTGATAGGCTGGCTTAGGCTGACCAACATACACCTGTCTCAGGCAATGGACTACCAACGTTGGTAATCGATTGACTTTGGCTGGCAATTATTAGCCTTTCTTAGCCAATAGGTGGGCAGCATTGGTAGTCGATTGCCTTAGGCTGGCCTGTCTTAGCCAGTGGCTTTACAAGATATTGGGCACGGTAAGGCTATGCTCCGGAGCGCGAGATTTTGGCGCTCCTTTCACTAAACGCACAGGAGTACCGCCGGAGACTGACGCTCGAGGGCACTCTCCGTGCACCGAGTATTTCTCGGACGCGAGATACTTCTTCGCGCTCTGTGACGTCACGTAAACAAACAAGATGGCTGCGCTGTTGCTGAGTCCGTCGAGACAAAAGGCGTAGCCGGACCGTTGCTCATTTTCAGTTGATTAGTACCTAATTCAGAAGGTAAAACGATCTCATTTTGAAGCCTTAGCGTGCATCTTACCTGAAAACAAGTTCATCTATAAAACAGTAGCGTGCTGATAGCACAGCGACAGAACAGTTATCTAGATGATGACACTTTCGGACTGCTTCCCCTTTTATGACGCTTAGCCCAGCGAATAAATATATTATAAACAATAGCGCAAAAGAGACTCACAAGTAGAAGAACCGGGCAGGACAAAGAGATCTCGAGTTCTACTTGTCACGTGTCGGTTCGCTCTTGTCCTCTATAATGCATTACCAACTATCCCAGCAGTTAATTCCGATACAAAATAAAGATACTCTGACTGGAAAGCCAAAGTATGTTAGCGTTGCGGGAAAGGTTGCGGGAAATCAATTTCACCTATCAAAATGTAGCGTGCCAACAACACAGGGACAGGAACGTTTTTGAGATGAGACGACAGTCTTACCGCTGCACTTTTAGGTTGCTTAGCCCAGCCAATGAACGGGACCAGCGAATGAAGGTACTATGATTGGAAAGCCGAAACATCATACTCATGCATCTCGCCTGAAAACGAATAAATGTGCTATGTATTGACGACGGTGTGCCAGTATGGGCGTAGCACATTGACGGCTTCCGTCTCGCACTGCAAGAAAGCCACGGAATATCTGACAATTTTGAGAGCTTCCTGCGTCGGCAAGAAGGTACAAGAATGTTAATTGTCCTCAATTGAAATATGAACAGCATGCTTGGCTAATAAATACATTGGCCAAGGTAACTTTGCACATATATGTTCGATGCGTGTCTTCAAACCTTTCAGGAATATTCAAACGTTCGTAAAAACTTCACAACGTCGCCGTTTCATTTACTTTACACCCTGCCGCTCCACACAGACGTTAATTAATTTATCTCCGAAATAATTTTGGCCTCTTTCACACGTATTCACGAAATGCCGGGTTCGTCATAACCGTGTGGTCGGAAGGAGCTCGTGGGGCTTGTCGATAGTTTTGGCGTGTCGCGCTCCTGTACGCCATGCGCCGTTTAGTTGCTGCGCTCAGAGTATGAAACTCGGAGCGTCGAAGTGAGTAAAGGAACGCTGACTTAACGCGCCCATTGGCGTTTCATTCGCTTAGGCTTGCCAACATGTACCTGTCTTAGCCAATGGGCTTCCAACGTTTGTGATTGATTGGCTTAGGCCGGCCACCATATGTCTGTTTTAGCCAATGGCTTACCAACGTTGGTAATCGATTCGCTTAAAATTGCCAACATTGGCCTGTCTTAGCCAGTTGGTTACCAACGTTGGTAATTGATTGGCTTAGGCTGGCCAACATTGGCCTGTTTTGGCGAATAGGTTAACATCTCGATTGGCTTAGGCTGGCCAACATTTGCGTGTCCTACCCAATGGCCTACCAAAGTTGGTAGTTGATTGTCTTCGACTGGCCAACAGTAACAGTTTTAGCCAACAGTTAACAGTCTTAGCCAATGCCTTATTATCATTAGTTATCGATTGGCTTAGGATTGGATTGGATTGGATGTTGTGACTTTTCCCTTCGTAACGGGTGAGCAGAGTCCGTGCTCCGCTCTAGCCAGGTTATTCTCTATTTTTCCGCCACCAGTCTTCTAGTCTGCGCTTGGTGCGTTCGATCGGCCCCTCGGCCGCTTTGGTCTTCTGCCGATCCGCCGCCGGGTGCGATAATCCCTCGTCTACCTCCACTGCCATCGTGAAACCCAGGGCCTCTGGGACCGAATCCGTTTCCGGGTGCGGTATTAGACCGCGGCAGGCAACCACAATGTGGTCGATTGTCTCGGAGTCCGACCCATAGATGGCGCAACGGGTATCCAGGTCTTCGGTGAATTTTGCTCTCCATGTCCTCGTTCCCAGAGATCCGGCCCGAGCCTGGAACAGCTGGCCGCTTCCCCTTGTATTGTCATAGTTTTCCTTCCTGGTGCTTTCCTTGTGGGAGCTGTACCTCCGCAGAGAGATGATTTGAGGGCCATTCCATCTCTCCAGCGTCGCCGCTCACCCTCCTGCACCAGCCTCCTCACCGGCTTGTCGTCTGTCCTCCTATTTTCCTCTTGCTCCTCGCCCGGTTCCGCCAGCGATTGGACCAGGATGTTGTGGCGATACGAGAGTGCCCTTGTTCGTTTTCTCCATCTTGTATTGTGGTCCTTGTAGATCGCATATTTCCAGACCTTGTGAGCGCATCTGGCTTGGTTCATTCCGGCCAGGCGTCTCTCGTAACCTGCCTGGCCACCGTTTCTCTTGCCTCAAAGCTCGTCCAGCTCAGGTCTCCCTGGACTGCCTTATTTGTGCTGTTCGACGGGGCCCCCAGTGCCATTTTTCCGGCCTCTCGCTGCCTCGTCTCGATGAAGTTGCGAGTGTTCGACGACAGAACGATCACCTCGTTTCCGAAGGTGATGCCCGGGACCACCACCATCTTCCACAGTCCCCGCATCACCTCAAACCTGTTAAAGGTCCAGAGGGATTTCCTACCCAGGACCCATTTACCCCTCAGGGCCCGTCTTCGAAGCTTCTCCTCGTGACCTCTCAGGTATTTAGGCCCGCCTGCATTTCGATGCCCAGATATTTGTAATTTTCGGTCCAGCTGATTTCTTGCCCCTGTATTGTCCATTTGTTATCTCTATATTGTCCTACATCTCCCCACCCCATCACTGCACACTTCTCCGGGTTGAATTCCAGTCCGAGTTCTGTCCCCTTTTTTCTTCAAATTTCCGTAAGTTCTTGAAGCCCCTGTGGCGTGTCAGCAAGGAGCACTAGGTCGTCTGCGTAAAGGAGCCCCGGTAGCTGTTGTGTCACTTGTTGTCCCATCTTCCTGTATGTCAAGTCGAAACCTTTGTTACTTCGTTGTATCTCCTATTTCATATCGCTTGTGTATAGCATGAATAGTAGTGGAGATAGAGGGCAACCCTGTCGAAGTCCTCTGCAAATTTTGATCTCTTTTGTTCTATGTTCTTCCCACTCGATTATCACACTTGAGCCCCTGTATGTCTCCCTTACTAGTTCAATTACTTCTGCTTTTAGTCTGTGTGCTTCTAGCTTCTGCCACAGCAAATCATGGTCCACTGAATTGTATGCTTTCGACACGTCGAGAAAGCCTGCGAACAGGTTTCTTTTTTTCCAGCAAGGCGATTTCTATGCTCTGTCCTAATACAAAGATGTTGTCTTCCGGTCTTCTTCCCTCCCTGAAGCCGTTTTGTAGTTCTCCCTAAATGTGGTTTTTCTCTGCCGATCGTTGTATTCCTTGCTTCATGATCTTCACGAAGATTCTATAGCCTACTGGAGTGGTGTTGATTGGACGGTAGTTTTTCAGCGACGTTTTCTCCCCCGAACCCTTGTAGATGAGTTTCATTCGTCCTACTTCCCGTTCCTATGGAATATGTTTTGTTTGTAGTATCTCTTTGAGACTACATCTGAGGTTTTCTTTTCTTCTTTCTCCCAAACGTTTGATAACTGACATGGGGATTTCGTCTATCTCTGCTGCTGTTTGGCCACCTGATTTCTTTAAAGCTCTCTTCAGTTAACCCTGCGTGACTGCCCCAGTCACCCAGTCTACCTCATGTCCGGCACTTCGATTTGGCCTGCTGAGTATATCTCTTCCTGCCTCTGCTCTCAAGGTCGGGTTTGTCTCTGCTTCTGCTTGCCCCATTCTCCCGAAAGTCTTTCTGATGACCTCTTCGATGAGGGGGATACAGTCTTTCCCTTCCAAGAGCTCCTGTCTGTCATCTCTTCTCAGCTGTTGTTTAATCCTTGTGGGTTTATCTATTTTCTTTATATACCTCCAGTATTTCCTTGGGGCATCTTTTCCACTTGCCTTCAGTTCTCTCATGAAAGCTTTGTCTGCCTCGGCTATCCTTTTTCTGGATTATTATTGATGTCAGTGTCTTCTGTCTTTGGTATTCCTCCTATGCGCTCTTCTCTTCCTGGGGGGTCCCTTGTTTTACCATCGCCCGGTATTTTCTTTCTTTCTGTTTCCTTGCTCGTACTGCTGCCTCTGCTTCTTTATCCCGCCATCTTTTTCTTGTGTGTCGTCTCTTCCTGCGTGAGCCTGTGTGGTCTCTTTGTTCAAGTTTTCTTTTGATCGTATGCATCAGCTCACTATAGCTTTCTTCTCTCTCAATGGGGATTCGTCCTATCTTTTCTACCAGTGCCTCCATTTCTTCCTCGGACAGTGTTTTCTTACATTCTTAGGCTAGTTCACTGATCTCTATGACAAGGATCTCGCTTCCCGCTCCCGCGGGTGAAGCCAACGGACGACCATCTTGCTCGAAATCCTACTGCAGTTTTGCTAGCTTTGCAGAGGCTGGCGGCAGCGTGCTGAAGACACGTTTTCTACTCGTTCGTCGCATTCGCAAAAGAAGTTTTTTAAGACCCTGTGGAAGCGTTGAGACTCGCCGTTGAGAACACGTAGAAAATTTTAGGATTGCACAGTGCCGCAGGAAAAAGGCAGAACACGTAAAAAGCATTGCAAGTTTCGCCACTTTAAAACGAATGAAGCACTATAGGCAATGGTAATCAGTGTTGTTAGCAGGCGTCTTTATAAAAAGGGTGGTAGCAAGACGCGAATATTAATTATGTTAGTAATAGATAAACACTTATTGGCAAACTTCATTAAGCACTTATTTGAGGACAAAAGTGTCAATTGGAAAGTTGAAGCCTGAATAAACTTTTGATGGATGTGTTTGCAACACATGCGATACACTGTACCAGTTTCTTTTCTCCAACCTTCAGAAGACTTGCCCACTTGCTTTGATTGGGAAAGCACGCTGTCACAAGGTATGTTTTAAATTTACCAAGCGGTTTTTGAAAGCTTTAAAAATAACTCCAGGCACACCAAGCTTAGAACACCTGAACTGGGTGTTTCTCATTTTTTTACAACTTTTCAATCGACACCGTTGCCTTTCATTTATTTACATAATTTAATACTTGGGCTCAAAAAAAAATATTACATTCTTTGGCAAGTCGCCTGCTATCAAATGCATGTTTTTATTCCCCTGCTGCGCTGTGTCTTTTTAAAGCTTAGTTCGAGACAACTGCGACAACCTGTCTGGTGGGATATCCAAGGTTACAAGTGTAGGAAATTTTAAGGTTCCTCAAAAATGCCAACCCAGTCTCTTGTCTAACACCAAACAATAAACAAAGGAGGTTTTGGTTTGACTCCTGTTTCAGACAAACGCCTTATGCACAACTTTGTACCGTTCAAGAAAATAGTAGCAAATTTTTTTAGGCACGTGATTTTACCCGCGATAATGTAAAGTCCCCGCTGAGCAGACAAACCGGCGTAGTAGTAGTGATTGCCGCCGTGTAAAGAAAATCCTGCCACCTCTCCCCCAACCCCTCTTCCCTCTTCACCCCTTCCCACCCTTCCCTTCCCCCGTCTACAAGTGCGATGTCGTGTCATACATTTAGGACGGAGCATAAATATCCACCCAATTTTTGTTTGGGGGAAGGCGGGCGCCAATCAAAAAACAACACAAAGATGGAGGAGCTGGAGGAAAGTTCCCAGCAAAAATTATAATTTAGGGGGGAGGGGGCCATTTTTGCTAGGACATTTTCTCCCCGTCCTCCATCCACAGTCTGGGGGGTGCATGCCACCCAGGCCGCCCGACACCAAATACAACGTGCACCCTATGCGCTTTCTCGTGTAGAATGCATGTTCAAATACATGCAACCGGTTAGATGCTTTCAAAATATGACGTCTGTCGCTCTGAATAAAAATTGACGGTTTTGTGAGAATCAACAGAACAGTCACAGCGATAGCAGCAATTTTACAGCAAGTGCTGCAAAAGCTCGCAGGAAACAGAAAGCCCACATTGTGTTTGGTATATACCAAACTAAACGTAGGCTTTATGTTTCCTGCGACCTTTTGCAGCTATTGCTGTAAAATTGCTGCTATCGCTGTGACTGTTCTGAGGATTCTCACAAAACCGCAAATTTTTATTCAGAGCGGCAGACGTCATATTTTTGAAAGCATCTAACCGGCTGCATGGATTTGAACATGCATTCCAGACGAGAAAGCGCATTGGGTGCAGGTTGTATTTGTCCCCTGCAGGGAACATCCAAAAGAACACTCATGCCTCAGTGGTTCGTTTAATTTTTTTTTATGCTACCCCCTCGCATCTAAAAAGCGCTGAGAGTGATTTGTTTCTACAAGTCATATCTTCAGTATTTTGTCAGTCTTGCACACATCGGCTCGTAAAGGAGGCCAAGTAGATTTTAAGAAGAGAATTCAAATTGCACATTGGACAACATATCAACACACAGATGTGATATCGCCGCGCAAGCAGCGAGACCTGCTCGTGCATGTCTTGCCTTAAATCTCCAGCCATCCTTGCTCAGCATATATAATACTCAGGCCTGTACAGTACACTTCGGTCAGGATGATGCCATTATTTGTAGTAGCGGATGCCTAGAGCCCCACATATCCGCATATTACACGTTGATACCTGCACCCAACTGGCAGTGGCAGAACGTATACGGATGTCATGCGCTGTGGACGAAGATTGGATATGATCTCACCGCCCTTGCAATAAACTTCACAGTGATCCCGATGACGCTGTCTTTTATCACGCTGATCACAAAGGCGAAATCATATATTTGTTCATATAACGATAAAAAAATTATAATCATCAAACTTTTAATCGTTTTGCAATGTTTTCAAATACTATGTCGCTCTAAATTGAACGTTAGTAATAATAAAGAAAAAAACACTTATATTTCAAAATCGCAATAACCCAGAGCTCCCGAAATACCTTGTTATCGAGATACCCCACTACTTTGCTTACTTCCTCTGCTCTAGAGTGTCCCAGTAATATCGCCTAAAGCATTATATTTCCATCATTGTGAAGTTTGATAACTTTTTCTAGATGGCATACTGGCCAAAACATGTGGTGTTTAATATATTCCAACTGTCTGACTTCTATGTAATAATAAAAGCAAACGCTTCCCTGCTTGAAAAAAGAACTGAAATCTCATTCATTTTGGCACGAAAATTAATCTGCATGAATGAGCAATTCCATGCAACTTGAATGTGAAATTATGCCAGAAATCCGCAAGCTGAATGTACAAAACGACACCAATTGGATGTGTATTTCGGTGCCAGACCGAATGTGCATAAATGAGAAAATTTTACCGAATGCCGTGAGCAATAATGTGCTATGCAATCTAAGCAAAATGGGCAAATCACATGAATGTGCATAAACCAGAAAAGCGTCAGAAAACCATCCATAAGCAGGCATCTGGAACGTGCAACAACGCATAAAGTTGGGCGAGTTGGTTAGACATCACGAAAAGGGCCACGTAAGCTGTCCCGACTGTGCACCTCTGTCAATAGAGTCGGTCCCCCTCGAGTGGCCTGTGATGTCAACCACCGCACCCATTATGTCACGTGTGCCACGGGGGTGGTCTACCAGATCCCGCTCTCGTGCGGCAGAGTCTACATAGGACAGACGGGGAGGTGCATAAATGTAAGGGCGAGGGAACATTCCCTTTCCCTTCGTTCCTCCCCCTCTGGCCACCTCGCAATTCATTGTAGCCGGTGCGGCTGTGAGCCACGCTTCCATGACATCACAATTCTAGCCCGCCATAGAAACAAAACCGTGAGGGAAATTGATGAAGCATTTTTTTATATCAGTGAAAGGAGAGGAAGAGTGTGTCAGTGCCCCGTCCTTAGCACTGAGGGGTGACGAAGTTAAATTTATCTTGATCTGTGGCAAGTTCGTTTGATAGCTGATAAGCGTGTGAGTGGATCTATTGTGACGGGTTGTTTATGTGTTTTCTTCCTGTTTATTTCGTGTCTTGTGCACAAATAAACTTTCAGTTGCTAGTCAGCGCCGTGTCTGTCGTTACCTCTTCTTCTTGTCCCTCGTTTATTTTCGCGCTGTTCCCTTTTCATGATCTGGAACGTGAACTGCATGCGTAATGAGCAGAGGAAAATAGCAACAGTAAGTGGCACGCACGAGCTAGCCGCCTCCCGAGCGCACCAGTGCGAGCTCCCGTTCTGCAGAACTTCGCGCAACTGCGGTATTCACTCTTTCTCGCGCGAGTTGAAACGCGGGGGGCGCTATTGTCGGAATAGGCCAAAAACACTTCCGGTTCGACATAAAGGTACTGTTTTGCATCATTTGCAGGACTAAATCCGAGAGTGTTTTTGCAAAATGGCTGTCTTTTACAATGAGTGAACATTTTCTTGCAATTTTTTGGAGGAAAGATGCGTTAGGAATGTCAACCGGAAGTTTAAAAGGGCTATCCGAGAGATGGAACTAGTGAGTTTGTTGCCAAACAAGAAAGGGCGAATAACTGGCAATTTCACTTTCTGCGAAAGTAAGATTCACTGTGCACACATAACCAGCGTAAAGCGATTACTCACTCCAAGCTTCAAAAGAGATGCACATGCCCAGAACCAACTAAAAATATCTTTTAAGGTTACGAACTTCAGGTACGAGAAACTCTGGGACATTAAAGTGCATTTCGTCATGCTTTACATCACATTCCTCAGTAGCCTTAAACAAGATTTAACTTCTCTCTTATGCTAAATTTCTAGAAACTCCACGTAATTAACAAATGTTTCGCAAGAAGTGCAATAATTTGGGCAGCATTACGAACTAGAGATGACCCTAAAGTTGGCATCACCTGCTTTATAAACTACCATTTTCCGAAGGTTTTGGCTTTCTTGCAGTGTTCGCAATGGCACAAATGGGAAAAGTTTTCGCTAAGCGCACTGGTGCTACCGGCACCATAATGCACATTGGTGCTCATTGAAGCTTCCTGAAGGTCAACCCCCAAAGTTGGCTTCACCTCAGAAACAGCCCCTTTCTTCAGATTGTAGCTTCCCTGCAGTGGTCTTGTGAGCACCCATGAGAAAACATTGTTTTGTACATTCGTGCTACACTGCACTTTCGCGTATGTTGATACTGACAATTTCCTCAATGTGAATTGGTGCAAGATTTCCAGAAGGGTTACAAAATAGGGTTCTGCATTTTCGGAGTACACAAAAACAGTCAAAAGGTGTTCTCAAGAGTGCATGTTTGATTATAAATTCAGTTTCTCAACGAGACGAATAAGCTACAGTATTTTGCAACTCAAGAATAGCAATACAGGGAGATGAGAAAAGCACCCCTGCTCGCCACAGTTGGTGGTTTCCTCCAGTCTGCTCTCCTCCTCTCCAGTCTTTACTTAGCTAATCTCATAAGACTTCTCCTGCTACTGTTGAGTTACAAAATACATAGGTAAAGGCATCAGTTCACTCATTTAGAAAAGCGTAATTTCCGTATAAAATGAAATAAGAGGCTTTTCACAAAATAAATTCATGTATTGGGAATAAGCATATGGCTTTAAAAGAAGTATCAAAAAGTGGATGTGTGACTAGAGTGCTGGTCCTTAGCGATTCTGAGGGCCCCCTTTCCTTTACCTGTGCTAGCTTGCACACAACAATATTTGAGGACAATATCGTCATCGTTTGTTATTTCACAAGTTTAGTATACCCTAGTGCAGTCATCAGGGAGCTTTGGATTCCTACCTGACTGCTAGAGGTATTGAGAAAGTCCGAGTAAGGCTCAAACCTACAAATGGAAAGTGAACATGTGCCAACCGGGCATTTGTGTTAAAACTTTACACAATGTTCGGAAAACGGTGGTGACAGATAAGATGATGCCGCCTTCGCTGTATATTTGTGGTGCTCGGTGGGCATCAGACGAGTGGATCAAAATCATAATAAGTTGATTAATTCACGGTTTATTTAGCCATGTAGCAAGTGAAAGTTTAAGGGTGGCTAGTATTCACATCTACATCAATCTAAACAATTTGAGAAACGACATCAAGCTTAGAGATATTTACTGCTGAATATCTTCCATTTCTTCGCTATCGATATTAGTATCAATAGTTTTTCAACACTATCGATCGATACCATCAATATCCAATTTATTGATAGTTTTGCATCACTATTCGAGATGCAGCCACTTCCTTTACTAACAAAGAATAATGCTGCAGTCTTTGTGTGCACATTCTGGCTACGCCATTTAGTAGGACTATACTGAGGCACATTATAAAGCTTTAGACAACAACAGAGGCCATCACATTCTTTCGAGTGGTCGGACAACAGTCTGAGTCTCAGTCAGAGATGCCACATGAAAGTCCTTTAGAAATAAAGGTAAGCAACAAAACACGAGACACATGGAGGGCAATCGAGAAGAGTGCATGCCCCCGATATGATACATCGGGGCCGTGGAAAGGGCCTTTTTGTAAATCTCTTGCTGCAGCTGGTACTCCTATTTGCCTTGATGGAAGCATCTTGCTGCAGTTGGCACCTCTGGGCAGACTGCCACAAACACCACACGGAAAGCTTTGCAGCCTGCCACGAGGGCGAGCAGGGAACCAGTTAGGCTCGATGGAAGCACCTTGCCGCAGCCTGCACTCCTCAGTTGACTGGCACAAGCACTGCACGGAAAGCCTTGCAGCCTGCCACGAGGGCGAGCAGAAAACCAGTTCGGCTCATTGGAAACACCTTGCCGCAGCCGGCACCCCTGAGTTGACTGACAGAAACACGTCACTCGACATTTTGCAGCCTGCAGGAAACCGCGCTTGGGCGGGGACCGTCAACATCACACGTAACGTCATCCTATGTGCACGAAGATCCAGCCCGACAAGTCTCGCCGACTAGCATTTATGCTTCAATGCAGGCGTAATAGTGTGAGTATGACGTGTCGAAGCTTGTAGTTTAGTTTCAGGCATTGAATTCTATTCTGGAGTCTAACAAGGCGGCAGATTCTGGTTCCACGTCTGAAGGGGTCACATCGCCATATGCCAAGTCAAGATGACTGCAGTGGAACTTCAAAGAAATCCCTTGCATTAGGCAAGATGCCTCCCTTGAAGGTGTCATCAAGAGTTTCCTGGAGGATGAGAGGAGAGTTGGAAAGCAAGAAATAGTCACCTTCCTTGACAAGATGTAGCACATCTTGGGCTGGGACGTGGGACAAGCGTCTGACTTCTGACATTCTTCTGCTGAGCTGCGAGAGTGGCTTGCTGAAGGATCGCAGCTTCTTGATTTTCTCCAAGTAGCTCTCAAAGGAGAAAGCGCTGAAGGTGTCTAGGGCCCCATGGTCCAGGCACTGCTCGGCAAGGTGGCTCAGTGTATGAATTTTATATACAAGCTGCTTCTCTCCATACAGCTTGCCAAACTCTTGAACGAAGTACTTGAACAGCTTCTGGGCAACCTGGTTGTAAACCATCTGGTGTTTAGGTGAAACAAGTATGAGCAGTGCCACATGAAACATCAAAAAAATGTTTCACTGCTACTCACTCAGTACGTTCTTGAGAAGCACTGGGCCAACGTAGAGAAGGAAAGTCCGGTACTCCGTCGCCTTCCAACGGTCCAGCTCTCCCGTACCGCTTGGCATCCTCTGGAAGTGATATGGGAAACACATGGCGACTCTCGTAGGCCATCACTGAGGCGGCTGCACTCATCTCTGCTCAGCCTCTTGCCATAGCCCTGGCTTACCCAATTTCGTAGCAGTCACCGCGTAACTAATAGGCATACAAGATGCATGTATTCGGTTGGTAAAAAAATCACCATGTTTACGTCCAGCGAGATCAATGGAATACACCATTATGATGGTGCTGATCCTTCTGGGACCGAAATGAGGCATCTGTACGTTGTGGTGCATGCAGGTCTGGGAATGTCCGTCTGCCGTCGGTGCGTCGGCCTTTCTGGCTGCAACGTTCACAGGCATGGTAGCCAATTTGTCCGGTTATGGCTTTCACATAGCTCCTCGCAGGTGCATTACAGACCACCGCTGTGAGGCTCACATCCATGTGAACACCCTTGAATACAATACCATTGCAGGTGAGCTTGGCAATTTCCTACAGGAATGGGTCCAGATACTCTTGCAGGCTAGGTGGCTTCCCTGCACAACAGTACACGCTAACCATGAACGGCGGCGATCACTTGACGTTCGTCATTCGGCACAGTATCAGCCATAAACCAACCTGGCTACTCCTGTACAACGGAATGCATCAATGTTGACTTGCAGCTTCAGCTCACTAGGAACAGGTCCGGCCTTCAAGACTTGCCGGATGCCCCCCGCAAGGCTGAAATGCACAAACGAACGACGGCGGCCGAGGTGAGCTTTCCGCTTGGCCCGAATGACTCTCCTCGCGTCCTTCGGTAGGTCAGGGATGCCTCGTCGCCGGCAGAATACCAGAACATCGTTAATGCTTCCGTGCGTCAGGTGGTGCTTGAGGCAGATGACAGCGAGCTCTTCGCTTGCAGAGAGTTCATTCACCGGGGACGCACCAGACGATGCGTCAACGAAACTGGGTTATTCCTCGTACTGCTCCGACTCTCCACTAGATTCACAAGAGGTGTCGGAAGTCAAAGGGTAATCCTTCGAGCTGTGCAGGTTGCCGTACCGACTGAACTGCAAGTGTCCTGGTCGTCACCCAAACCGCACCCCGCAGGATGCGGGTCTTCGTCGCGATCGACACTGACCCAAAAGCTTCCCTGTCCGCTGCCACCAGCGCAAACGTCGTCTATGAAGGCTTCGCTTCATGGTCTCTTTTTGCCGGGGGAATTCGGTGCTACAACTGGAGGTGGAAGCACCGTGGTGTGTCGAGAGATGACCAGTTCCGCAAGAACCTCGGCATACTCGTGCCTCACGACTCGGCACTTTTTCTATTTGAAGCTCTTCATAATAAAATGAAGCGAAAAAATCACCTGAACCAAGGAAAGCTGCTCGCATTTCCGAGCTGTGAGTAAGGGCGAACAACAAAGCCGCCCCTGGCTGAGCCAGCCAAGCAACAGCCGAGCCAACGATGAGCCGAGCTTGGCCGAGCCTCGGGTTATACACGTAGTGTTCGAAAACTTATTCGATCCCATTTCTGAGTAAAGGTTTTTTACCCAGGCGTTCTAAAACCTACAAAAATCTAACCGCATCTAGGGTTGCTTTGTTACTCTACCAGTTGTGGAATGTGACTCAACGAGTTGATGTGACTCACTGACTCAACCCTCCGGAGTAACTCAGCTGGATAGATGGATGAATGGTAATGGCTATACCCTTTGTAGCGGGCTGCAGCTTGCGCCACATAACATAATATTTCTTCATCCCTTCTATTTTAAAATTTGTATAAATTTTGTTCTAACATAACCCTCCCCCTCCCCCTAGTTGAAAGAGTTTTCATTGCTTATTTTATCTTTATTTTTTATCTCTCCCTAGATCTTTTCCACCATCCTTCCAAACTCCTCTTAGTTACCGCAATTCTTTCCCTACCTATTTGTTCATTCATGTCTAAAAATCCCAGTCCCCCCTCCAAATCCGTAGTCATCCCCTCCAAGAAGGTAGGACGAAGCCGCGTGTACCTTAAAATTACATGTTCTATAGTTTCCCTCTAGCGTTTGCGTATGTCTTAATAGACGGTCTATTTTCTAAAATTTAGCCCTATAAGTATTCGTTCTGAGCACAACCGTTCTAGCTTCAAATAGCGATGAGCTCCCCAATTTATAATCATACAACTGTTCCTTCTTTATTTTTTTATTTTTTCTTTAAAATGTTTAAGCTGATTTACCCTGCATTCTCTCTTCCCACAACTTTTTCTCGGTTTCCTTTAGTCCCTTTTCTACTGATATAAAATCATCTGCCCCATCTCGTTGAATGTATTTAAATCTCAGCTTGCGGGTTCGGTTTGTCAACTCAGTGTTTATTCTTTACATATATAGATACTTGTACACTTTTACTGCCCAGTTTATATCCTCAGTTTCAGCTAGTCTTTGTTCAAATAGTAATTTACTGATCGCTTCTCTACTTCAAGATGCCCAACCCATATCCCCCTGTACTGCCTCATTTGGTGTATTCCCATGCGCCCCAACGCCAACCTACCCACACTCGTTTGCTGTATCTCTAAACCTACCTGGATTTCTGACCTAATACACAATACCGCATTCCCAAATGACAGTCCTGGCACCATGCCTCCCTTCCATACACCCGTAACGACTTCATATCTACTATCGTTCCGAAGTGCCCTGTGTTTTATAATAGCTGAATCTCGTTTCCCCTTTTTTATTACTATATCTTCATATTCTTTTAATACTTTCTTCACTCATTTAACCATACTCCCAGATATTTGTACTTTTCTACGTGTTCTATCACTGTGTGCTACATCGCCAGGGGTTCCCCCTTCTCATCGTTGAAAACTATTATACCCGACTTGTCCCTGTTAAATTTTAGTCCTAAACTGTCGCCTTCCCGGCTGCAAATCCTAATCAGTTCCTGTATTGTCTCACGACTTTCTGATACGACTACGATGTCGTCTGCATACATTAAGCCTGGCAATACTTGATTTACTTTAAGTCCTTCCTCCATGTAATTCAGGTCGAAACCTAGGTTGCACTGCTCTAATTTGTTTTCCATCTCACTGAGGTATAGCATAAATAGCAGAGAAGACAATGGGCAAACATGTCTAAATCCTTTTTTTATTGCTGCTACTCTTGTAGTTTCGGCTTCGCATTTTATAACCACCCTATCCTCCGTATAAACCCGTTCTAGGAACTTAACCATGGTTCCCCCTTGCCAGTACCCCTTCAGTTGGTCCCAGAGTTTTTTCTGATTCACATTGTCATATATGTCTTTGAGGTCAAAAACTACTACTCATAATGGCCGTTGACTTGTTCTTGCAATCTCTATGCACTGGGCGATTATGAAAAAGTTCTTATCTAGTCGTCTATCCCTCCTGAAACCCGGATCACCTCAAGTCAACGTTGCCTCAAGTAAAATTTGGGTGATTTCAGATAAGACCGAGCAGGGGGTGGCTGGTCAACCTTTTAAATTTGCTTTATAATTGTATATGTTATTTCCCGATGTCTGAAATAAACAAAATCAGAATTACCCAGAAAAGCAATTGTCGAACGCAAAAAAATCGTACATCACGTAGAGGTGGAAAGTCGCATATGCTTGCGTAGCCGGAGTGGTCAACTTTGTTGATAAATACCTGAAGTTATACTTCTTAGGTGAGTTTCATAATTTTTAGTACAATCTTTATGTACTTAGCAAAACGAAAAATATGTTTCTATAATTTAATGTTTTTTGTTTATAAAAAAAAATATAAAAAACATAAACTTCGGCTGCTTGACCGTTTTTCTCCCAAATTTGTAGGCCTGTATCTTTAAAAATAAATTATTCAGAGACGTCATATTCTACTTCAATACGCAACTTATAAATATAAGTAAATTCATTGAAATTCAAATAGATTTAAGCGCGCGTGGGAGAGATTTTGGTGAGCGAGCACGAGACAAGCACCAAAACAAACAAAAAAACATTTTAAGAGTGATATAAAAAAGTTTTTGGATTTTTTTTTTTAACCTCTGACCAGTCATTCTACTCTATTTGGGGGTTAATATTCATTAAAAGCATGCTGCATTATATTTATGGTGTCATAGATACAGCTCCTCAAACCGAGCCCCTTCTCTGAAGCTCGGCACGTGGTGTCCCTGTGGTACGACGCAGTGATTGCGACCTCTTATTTTGATAAAAAAGTATTTTTTTTTATTCATCCGAGTGAAGCACGTAATAGTTTGTCACATCTTTGGCTCTTTATAATAAATTGCACATTATATAGAATAAATTACACATCATATACAACACCGTTCTGCCTTCACAGGTTTCAAAATTGACAGATTTTGACGCAAACATTTTCTGGCGGTGTGCGCTTATAGTTTCTTCCAAGGGAACCCGACAGTCCGTGCCACTTGCAAGTCACAGGTTCAAGCTTCTGATGTTTTGCATAGCCACACATGCCACGACTAAATACCAGGAAAGGCACGCACTCCCACCCACCCTTCAATTTTCCGCTCACGGGATTCAACAACCTCATCTTTTTCCAAAATTGTGAAAATTACTCCTTTTAGTTTTTGCGAAAGACTGTTCACCATGCATTATGCAGACTGAATAGACTTTCCTGGGAGCTGTCTCAAGTTGTGAAGCGCTGCTTGGTATTTGACGAGTCCTCCAACTCAGTCACGCGCGTTTTTTTGCATGTCCAGTGGCTGAGAATCACCATTGGGCATGTGGTAGGTTTGCCTTGCTGCATGCCCATCCGGGAGGAACAACACGAAGCCAAGGTTTCCGTAACAAGAAACTACATTTATAAAAGTGTCATGAATGGGTCGCTAGTATCAAAGTAAAATATTGCCGGAGCGTTCGAACTGCACGCCTCTGTGACCTCGGTCCGTTTCCCCCGTTCTGTGGGCGTGTGCCCTCTTTTATAGGCTCCTGCGCCTGTCTTACGTGCGCGGTTGCGCGCATCGGATGTTGTCCAGTTTGGGCGGTCGGGAGCTGCCTCTGGCCGTGGTGTTAGAGTCTCGCTCCCACACTCCCCCCCCCCCCCCTTAAGCGTGTGGCACGTTGATGCCAGTGTTGTCATGATCGTCATTGGGAGGGGGTTGTCGTCAAGGGTGTGGACGGCGGCGCTGTATCGGCGCTAGGGCGCGCTCCGGGTCATGGTCGTCCTTGGTGGCCGTTTCCGGAATCGCCGGCAGTTGCAGTTTTTGGTGCCTGTGGAACGTCTTGTCCACTGGCCGCAGTTCCGTGGGGTGGGCCTCGTCGGTTGCCGCCCTCGGTGACTGGGACCGCCATGTGTCCAGGAACCCTGGCGTCCAGATGCCAGGGATCGGTGGTGGTGTTGCCCGTGATCCATCTTCGTGAATCAGAACGAGCAATTGTCATGGGTTACTCTCATTTGTAACCCCTGGCTCTATATTGCGCGAAAAAAAGGAAAAGCGATCTTGGGTGGGCACACAATCGCACAATACCCCCCCCCCCCCCCCCCCCCGCCGCCCGCTCATATAGGCGATCAGATCCGTGGGATGATATACGAGGTACAACGCTCGAAATTCAAAAGAGAAAAAATGGTATTTTGTCCACCGCTCGATAACCTCTCTTGGCCGTCACCGACGTTGCAGGTTGTACAGCCTGTGTGGCGGCGAGACGGGGTCCGGGACCAGGACGTTGTCGGCATCGGTCCGATCCTTCGGAAAACCATCTTCCGGGATGTGGAATTGTGTAAGGTCGGTGACAAGAGTTGGACTTGTGTACTCACCACTCAAATGGTGAATTAGTGTGTATGTAAGCGGGGAAAGCTTTTTGTCTACACGAAATGGGCCATACCACCTGTTGGCCAGTGAGGCCGTGAAGCCTTTCGCCTCGTCACTCAGGGGGAGAGTGCGCCGGCGCACCAAGTCTCCCACCTTGAATTGCAGGTCTCGGCGTCCGTGGTTGTACTGGTCGGATTACAGCATGTCTGGCAACGTGAAGGTTCTCTCAGGGTACCTTGAGGTTGATAGTGAAAAGCTTTCGCAGGTCGTCTGCGAACTTTGTGTAGTTGTAGTCTTGTGTCCTGGGATCTGTCGAACGGAGAGTGTTATTGAGAGGAAAAGCAAGCTCTCTGCCAAAATTAAGCTGGACAGGGGTGAGCCCGGTTGACCGGTTAACCATGGTGCGGGTGGCGAAGGCCATTTCTGGGAGTTTCGCATCCCAGTCTTTGTGACGCTCCGTATGCGCAACAAGCATCATCTTAATGTTTCGATTTACACTTTCGGTTATATTTGGCTGTGGATGATACGGCGAAATCCGTTTATGTTCAATTCCCAGAATCGCGCATGCATCCACGAACATTTTGCTCGTAAAATATGACGCGTTATCCGAAATTAGGCTTGCCGGGAAACCAAAACGCGCAAAAACTTGAAGTAGGCAGTCCCATATTTTCTGCGAGTCCAACTTTCCTAAAGGGAACAGCTCCACTCATTTGGTGAAATGGTCTGTTACAACGAACGAATATTGGTTTCCTCGTGGGCTACGTGGAAATGGACCCATGACGTCACAGCAACAAACCTGCCAAGGGCTCTGGCTTGCGATCGGTTGCATGAAACCTGGGAGTTGACCACCACATGGCTTCTTTTTCTGGCATGACGGGCAACTACGCGCATACCTCAGTACATCTTGCCGCATGCTGGGCACGTCGCAATCTGGTACAACTTATCGTGAGTTTTGCTCCGACTGCTGTGTCCGGCTAGGGAAGAGCTGTGCATGTATATGATGAAGGACTTACGCAACTTCCGAAATATCACTGTTCGAAACGCAGAACTGCTCAGATCATCATCATCAGCCTGAGGGATGTAGCGCAACAGGAGTCCATCACTGCTCAGTAAGTAAGATTCAAGCAGTTCATCACGCTTGGTGTCGTCTGGGCTGGACGCTGCCAGCAAGGCAGCCACTTGTTGGCATAGCCTATCGTTGCGCTGGGCCTTGAGAAGATGCTCTCTTGAGACCAATGTTTCCCACCGTAGGTCAGGTGGTCCCTGTGCTGTATTAACGACCGCGACAAGACCTGAAACTTCCTGCACGTGCTCCTCAGGAAGGGGGGCGCGGGAAAGTGCATCAGCAATTTGGTTTGTACCACCCAACCTGTACAAAATAGCGTAGTCGCATTGTTATAGCATAAGTGCCCAACCAGCGAGGCGACCAGCGGGGTTCTGAAGTTTTTTCAGCCATGACGACGCTAAATGATCACATTGAATTTGGAATGTTGCGCCATCCAAATCTTTCTGCAACACTGTAGTTACACTGTGCGGAATTGAGGGTCTGACTTGCGAAAGCAACCGGGCGAAGTATACCGTCATGTTCCTGCAGTAGAACAGCTCCGACGCCACAATCGCTTGCATCTCTGTGCAAAACGAATGGGAGGTTTAGGTCGGAAAGATGCAGACACGAGTTCTCTGTCACTGCCTTTGGTAACGCTATGAATGCGCTTTGTTGCAGTAGGCTCCAACACGATTTGACGGCTTTTCGAAGAAGGTGATTAAGCGGCGGAGAAATCTCGGAGCAGTAAGGAATGAAATCCCTATACGGAGGGCAAGTTCGTCTGCTTCTTGCGCAGGGGGTAGCGGTGACGTCAGAATGCCGAGCCCTGATTGGCTGATCGCGCCCCCCTATCTGAACGTCGTCTGCTCCTTTGCAACGTCGTCTGCTCGCAGCGTCGTACCTTTCCTGCGACTTTCGAAAGTGCAGAGGCCAGATTCACGAAACGATCTTACGCCAAAAATGTGCGCAAGACAAAACGTAAGAACAAATTCGTATTCACAAACCAAATTATCGTAAGTTTTGCGCAGGTTATGATGGAATCCTGCGACAGCTCCGAAGCTGTCTTACGCACTTCTTACGATCAAATCAGCATGGCCGACAGCGTCGCCCAGTTACTTGGTCGCGACGACCAACGGACGTTTATTTTTGTACGTGCTCTTCTCACGCGTCCCGACTACAAGCAGCAAGAAAAAAGTAAAAAGTACTTGAAATACACCATGATGAACAAGAACGCTGGATCCACAAACACCCGGGAAATGCTCCAACAGCCACGATTCCAATGACCCCGTCCAAGCGAGCTCGGCAGATAGGCCTAGCAGCGGCACACCGGTGCTCCGACGGTCCTTGGCCAGGACCGTGTGCCCACGACCGGCTGGTGTGCTGAATGGAATAAGACCGCACGACCCTTGTGAACCCTTCCCGTATTATACTTTGATTGCTGAATTCAATTTTAGATTAAGAGGTCAAGCTCTTCTTCTTGTCATCTCCTTGTTTTCCGAGGCAGCGGTGACTCTCGCCGGTGAAAAAGCGGAGAATCTCCGACAGACGCAGGAAAGGTAAAGCAGCCATCGCTTTGACTAGCAGACGTAAAGCAGACGACTTTAACTGCGCCAACCCGCCGACGCCGTTAAAGAGTGAGGAGTCTCGCCGCACACGAAAGGAGGAAAAAAGTACTTGGGAGGGAACTTGCGGACACTCTCGCTTCTTAGCAGACAAACCTCGCGCCTCGGGACACCTCACCAGTGAGTCCTTCGACTTCTCTCCTTGATGCGCGTCTGCTAGTTGTTAAAAACAATGTTCCGCTCGATTTATTTCGTCTGCCCTCTCTGAAAGGCGAAGTCGAGCTCGCTCGTAAAGACTTCCGAAAGTCGCAGGAAAGATACGACAGACGCAGACGACGTTGCGAGCAGACGGCGTTGCAAAGGAGCAGACGACACTCAGATAGGGGGGTCGCCATCAGCCAATCAGGGCTCGGTGTTCTGACGTCACCACTACTTCCTTTCTCATGCGTAGAAGACGAAAATGAGCCCACTTGCGAGGCGTATAGAATGCAATCATTCCGAGATATCGCTGTAAACCTTTCACGTCATGGTGGCACGGGTTCTCAGTTAGTGCGCGCAGTTTTTCTTCGTTGGGACGGAGCGTGCCGCTGTCAACAACAAATCCGAGGAGGTTAATTTTGGCCTCGGCCTATTGAACTTTCCCCGGATTGATTGTTAGGCCCGCATTCCGCATCCGCTCAAGCACGATAGTCGAGTGTTCGAGATGCTCCTCGAATGTACACGAGAAAACAACAACGCCATTCATGTATGCAATCGCGTATTCGCATTTTACATTTCCGAGCACAACGTCAATCAGACGTTGAAAGCTTGCTGGCGAGTTGGACAAATCAAAAGGCAAGCGGGTGAACTCGTACAGCACTCTGTGGCAAATGAAAGCGGTTTTCTGCGCATCTAACGGATGCACCGAAATTTGAAGGAATCCGCGGCTGCAATCCACCGTGGTGAACACCGTCGCGTTACCGAGCGCGTACATTATAGAGGAAACGCTGATACAAGGGTAACTGTTTCGTACAGACACTTCGCAAAGCCGTCTGTAATCTAGGCAGAGTCTAGCAGTCCATCACATTTCGGAGCGAGGACAGGAAATGCCCAAGGGCTCTTTGACTCACGCACTGCGCCGGAGTCCGCCATCTCCTGAAAGGCCCCGTCCAGGGGTTCTCTTTTGTGCACATTGATGGGGCGTGAATTGCACCTCCAATGAGGTGCGTTACCGGTTTCAATCCAATGAAGCAGGATGTCTGTCTTTCCTGGTCGCCTCGTGAACATCGGAAAGAACGGCCGCAAGGCATCCTCCAGCTGTATCTTTTGGAGGTCAGTGCCCGGACACTTGTGCAGGGTATCCGAGATTTGGGATGGTAGGGCAGCTGCGGGCGTTGTGAAGTGAGCTGGGAGGGTGCGGCCAGTTATGCAGTTTTCTCGTCTGGTGAACGGAGTCAGGTCCGCCTAGTCTCCCAGACGATAGCCGCCACCAGGAAAGTCGAGCGTCATGCTCAAGATCACGGGTACGGCGAGTCCCGGGAGATACGGAAAGCGCTGACGCCGTTTCTTCTCATTAAACAAAATTTTAAGCCTTACGGCTCCGCCCGACGATAGTGTTGAACCGGAGGCTATCTGCAGACGTATGTCTCCGGAACGAAAGGTTATTTTTTTATTTCTGCATAGTTCATAGGCAGCGTCCCCTATAAGCGAGGTAGCAGCCCCGGTATCCAAAAGCGCGGCAAAAGAAAAACCGAGCAAAGGGATCGTCATGTGTAGCTCGATCATTTCGCTGTTAGGCTGGATTCGAGATACTGATGGAACAAGTGACGCTGCGTGCGTGATCCCGGCTGGGATAGTGGCCATCGGCGGCTCTGCAGTAGGGCTCATTGGCGCCGGCCCTAATAGTTTCCCGAATGGGTTGCCACGTGACCTTCCGGATTTTCACGGCCTATAGGCGCGCGAGGGTTGACCGTATTTGCACAATCCCTCCGCTAACTTTCAGCCCTTCCCTCATTTGTTTCGTTCTGCTTCGGGTTTGTATTTGGGCACTCACTTTGGAAGTGGCCGCGCTGTCCACAGTGGTGGCATTGGTCCGAATACCTGCTTGAGTGGCCGGCACCAGGGCGCTCTTCGGACGTCCTCCGATGGCCCCGCATTTAAACAAAACTAGAGCGCCTCCGGCTGCTTTGATTGGGCACTGTGTGCCATTCCCGTGGAGGTCTTGGCGCCTGGATTGCCTCGGGGTCTCTCATGCACATGCGGGTTCGAGAGAGTTTGCGGCCAAAGGCGGTGCAAAATAGCTCTTCTGAGCGAGGAACATTTCTGCGCTGCGGGCATGCCGGGCTAGCTCTTCAATGGTCTCAAACGTGCGGCCCTTTAGGTACACGTGGTACTTTTGGTGACATTGTCAGAGGACCCGAGCTATAATCTCCGACTCGAAGGCATTATGTGTTGCCCTTCATGTCAATTCCTGCAATGCGCGAACATACTGAACCAGGCATTCTTTCGGACGTTGCGTTCGGGACTCGAGTTCTCTCAAGATTTGTAACTCGTAACCAGGTGGCAGGAACTCTGCTCGGAATTGCCGCTCGAACTCCGCTAGGCTGGTGAACGTTGGTTGCAGCCTTAACCAGAACGCAGCGCTAGACTGTAGAGCAAGTGGGAGTATTCTGCTTAACACGGGGGATTCCAAGGCGGCTGAGGCGGCTTTGTAGACGTCGAGCTCACCCAGAAATTCGGCGATTGACTTCGCGTCGTTGTAGCCAGTGTACACCGGCACCGTCAGCTGGGGACGCGGCTCGGGCTCACGTGACTGCTCCACGGCGAGACGCTGTGTGACCGCATCACACACGGCTGCCACCTTCAGTAGCCATTCGGCTTTCGCATCCGCCGAGCCTGCTCCGGGATCCACGTTCGCTCCAGGATTTTCGCCATCCTTCGTCTAGGACCGTAGTGTGGGAGACATGGCGGGAAGAAACAGAAACGCCAAGCAGACAAGAAAACTTGTGCGGCAATAGGCTATACTCCACTGGAGAAAAATAAACACTCCTCCGAAGCGGTAAACACACCCCCGCGTGACTAGGCGATGCTTTGAGGCTTCAATTCAACGAGTATCGCGCTGCCGCGAATACTAGCACTACTTCGAAAACAAACGCTGGAGGTGAAAAAAACCTTACCGAGAGAAGAAATCCAGCCCCGTGCCGGTCCGACAGAAAGGCAGCAACATACGTTGGGCGCCATGTGGTAGGGTTGCCTCGCTGCATGCCCATCCGGGAGGAACAACATAAGGAGGGGTTTCCGTAACAAGAAACTACATTTATTAAAGTAACATGAATGGGTCGTTAGTATCAAAGTAAAACATTGAAGGGGCGTTCGAACTGCACGCCTCTGTGACCTCGGTCCATCTTCCACGTTCTGTGGGCATGCGCCCTCTTTTATAGGCTTCTGCGCTGTCTTACGTGCGCTGTTGCGCGCATCAGATGTTGTGCAGTTTCGGACGCAGACTGCGTCTTCTGGCCGCGGTGGCACACTCTCGCTACCACAGGCTTTGGGAAAAACATTTTTTTTTTGGAATTCATGAGTCGTCACCATACACATAAATATTGAGACCTGCTTTTCTCCAGTGGTACGCTTGAATCTCGCCAGGGAGAATAACAGTCCAATTCTCAGCAAAGTCGAAGTTGAAGACAATGCTACCACGCTGCGCGCACTGATTTTCTTTGTAGATGGCTTTGCCTTGCGTCTGACTAATATGGTTGTGAATGATCCACCTTGAGATTGACACACGAAGCTCTTTTAGAATAACAACCGGATCTAAAGTCTTTTTCACGAGCTCCCCTGACTCCCATGCTGCCAAAACTGTCTCTTCATCCTCGGAAATGTTGAGTTTTTCGAGTGTGAGAAACTGGCCTTTGGGAGGATGATCACATTCGCCTAAAAGGCAGTGGAGCTATGGTGGGTTGCAAATGAATGCCGAGTTTGATTCTGCTGCGTCCAGTTGTGAGCGAGAAGCGTTTTCTAGAGAGGCGACACAGAGGTTATAGTTTGCGCAGTACACACAAACGCATGCTTCTTGCTGGGGATCGCATTTGACCCATCGGGGCGCACGGAGTAAAACTTCGTCTGTCCGATGCTGTAGACGGGATGGTCACTTTTATATACACAAAACGTTCATCTGATTAACCTTGACATAAAATGTTTTGGCTTGAGCGTTTTTTGGCCATCGAGCACAACGGAAATGACGTCCTTCAGATTGGGACTCTGCCTAGAACACTCTAACTTGTCCTGCAGCTAGTACTCAACTGCTGCAGATGTTTTCGGGGCTTACCTTACACCTTGTATAGGTATCGGGCACATACCACACGCCGTGGCCCTCCCTCAGCTTCCGGGACCTATTAATGATGTAGCTCGATGCCTCTGTTATGAATTTCTTTTCTTCATTTCTTGCCAAGGTTGATGACAGGAGGGTCAACAATTGACGGCTTTCCCGGGGAGAGGCTGTGGTCGCAAAGGAAAGGGCGAATGTTGTCCGCCCACTCGGTGCATGTAGAGCACATTTGCTCCGACGACCCCGATGCCACGTTTTCATCGCACGGAAGGCGCATCCTGGAGCGCAAATTCTCAGTCACAACCTGCTCCAACTCCGTCTGTTTCCTATTTACATAGGCAGGCCTGTCTCGATTTCTTACTTCACTTGGTGCACTTAGTGGTGACACAAACGCTGAACGTACGCTGCGGTCGATTCCTTCAATGGCCTCTTCAGGAGGCATAACGCTGTCAAAACCCAACTCTGAGCTTTGTAAAGTCGTTTGCTAGGTGAAATGCGTAAAGCAATTGTAGGACAGGTAGTCCAGCTTGCTCACATCCATAGAGCTGCCACACGGGAGAATTCGCTTTAAACTGTTGACACCGAGCTCACTATCACTTCGAAAATTTCGCTGCATCAGGATATTTTTTGTGCTTTGCAAGGTAACTGCACAAAACACTCGCTTGGAGCTGTGTTGTCACCATAACGAGCTCATTATGAATAAAAAAATCAACACAAAGTAAAGGAACGAAATTGTGGGTTGAAACAGTGGCTGAGCTGGATTAACGAAGGTTAGGGACACGTTGAAAGGGGAGGCTCTTTCATTCGAAGCACACAGTCATACACATAAGTACGCAAATGACTCCCTTAACGAAGCTCCAATCACCGTAGAGAAAGAAAGAGTGAAAATCTCCAGGCAAAGGAAATAGAGAGCGGCGAAACTATTCAGGGTCGAATGCAGATATCTATGTTTCCTGCTGAATGGCGTCTTTGAGTGACTCCGTCACTCGTATTGGTTCCCCGAAAGAAACGCGCCTTTCCGCTATCTGCCTAATACACTACTTTCCACAAATCCCTTTTGCTTTGAGGGTTTGTAACATACAAACAGATCCTAATCCCCGCCATTCAAATTGGCGGCAGCGTTTATTGGTTTCCAGCATTTTGGTAAACCTCAGATGGAGGACGAAAAGGGCAGCAGACACTAAGATCTCCAACTCAGCTTGGAAAGATTGTTGTCTCTTCCAGTTTATTAGGAAGCCCCAACCACCGACCTTCAGACGCCTGATAGATAGCCTCGCCTCCCCCCACCCCCCCGTTTCCTGGTTCTCCACATGCCAGCACGCAGCGATTGGATCTCCGAAGTGATTTTAATGAACGTATATGCAAATGTTTTCTTAGAGTGTGCGTCTAACACATATTCTTCATATTGAATGTGCAAACTATATTCATGATCATATCCATAATTGTATCCGCATTCTACCTAAACGTATAATTTTGATTTTGACATTTTAGTTTACGACAGTACTTGTCTACAGTCCTTGGCCTGTTGATCCGTACGCAAGCCTATTCATCTTGCCTTTCACTATTATATGAATATATAAAAGCGCTAATGCCAACTGAGAGTTCAAGGTACCGAATCTGCCGTGCGACCTAAGTGAGAACCAAGAAAAAGCTCTAGAAAAGACACTTTGGTCAAGGGGGCGGTATGGTCATCAAATTAGCGAACGCCATGCTAAAAAAAATGCAAACTCTTGTTAGGTACGCAAGGACGACAGCGCTGTACCACTTGTGATATGTCACAAAATCTCAGTGGCATACAGTGCTCCTTATGAATATTTAAACAGTCAAATTCAAACCTTAGAATTTTTATTCAAGAACGTTCCTCACTACAAATGTTTTTAGAGATCTCAGCCACCGGATGTGGCAAACATTACTTGTCATTGGCATTTTTGTTTACGACCTCTAGCCTGCACTGACGTTTTGCATTATGCTGAAACTGGGAGTGGTTCTTTGGGTATGAATGAAAAAATAAACATTTCTTGAAATCAAAATGTTTGAGAACGGGCAAAATAAATGATTTTAGAACGGTATCTTAGATTCTCTTTTCTTTTCTTTTCTGTTATTTTCACTTTATTTCATGTGAGACATTTAGTTTCTTAGAGCACAGCTCTTAGGTGCCTGTTTCCGCATTTCGCTGCGTTGCCATCGGCGCGACGGCCCCGATGAAGTTAACGGGAAATGGAGCTAATAATGAGGTCACGTGACATCAATTTTTACGCTAAATCTAGTTGAGAAAATATTTTTGTTGATGGGTGACGTGACATGAACTAATATGACATCATTAGTCCCGCTACTTTTAGCTGGGAAATTGAATTGGTGTTGTGGTAACCTGACGTCATTTTACCCGCTAAATTTAGCGGAGAAACTTAAACTGCTGAATTTAGGAAGGAAATTTTCATGCTATATTTAGCGGGAAGTTTATCGAAAATTTTTTCGCTAAATTTAGCATGTAAATTTTCCCACTAAATTTAGGGAATTTTTCCGCCAAATTGGAGGGAGCAGAAGAGGAGGAAGGAAGGGGGAGGAGGGGCATACCCTCCCCGCAGTGCTCTTCCATCTTCCTCCGGAAGAGCTGCGCTGCAATTTTGCTTTACAGAAAATGGTAAACATCTTTAATTTTTCATCTCATGTTTATTCAATTTTATATTGCAGGTGAGCTCCCTGCACAAGTCTGGGTTGCGCATATCCTCCACGCACAAGTTCTGAACTCCTGAGCGGCACGAGTGCAAGTTATCATTTTTCGAGCAAAGTTAAGCTTCGCTGCGTGCAATTCTTAAAAATACATACTTGCTACCAAATTTATGGCGTCACTATATTTTCCCGCTGCTATTAGTGCTCCTCGAGGGCCTCGGTCTAGTGATTATTGGTGTGCCAACATCATGCTTGTTTGAAACCACTCGCTGATGTATAGACTCGCTGATATCCAGCGTTCCAATGAAACGCTGGATGTCTGCGAGTCTCTCCCGATTGAAGCAAGCGGGGAAGGAACCATAGAATCATATCGTATTAGGGGAGATTCTGCAGTGTGTTTTTTTTTTTTTTGTATGATTTACAGATTAGTTAAAAAAACCTAAAAGCTATATTTATGTGGTTTGTGCAGGAGAGTTATATGGCAAGGGGGCATGGTATAAAGGGTTAATAGTAGTGATGATTCGGCCTATTAAAGGGAAGTGGAACACTTCTTTCAGACTCTGGATAGAGGTTGATTCTACCATAGTTTGTCCCATGAATTTTATTATCACGTTCATTTTCCCGAAAGATAATAAAACGCGAGAAAACCAAAAACATCCGACCAGTGGTTACGTCATATGATGATGTTTCGGCCGCCCAGCATGTGTCACTTGTGGGCCACGCGTCCAATCGCAAGCTTCCTACGTATATTCTCCCACACTGGCACCAGTCGTGACGTCTTTTTCTTATCTTTTTAAAAATAGCGTGTGCGTGCATAGCTTCCATATGCGCTGAAGATGCGTGAGCGGAGATTTCGGAAGCTCCTTTTGTGACGTTACTCTCTGGGAAAGAGTGCCTTCAGTGGTACCTTGAAAATGATTTTATGCAGCCTCAATTCGCCGAATCTATGAACAATTTAGATATTCGAGATTCTGGAGGT
Source organism: Ixodes persulcatus (assembly GCA_013358835.2). NCBI lineage: Eukaryota > Metazoa > Arthropoda > Arachnida > Ixodida > Ixodidae > Ixodes > Ixodes persulcatus. The sequence goes on from JABSTQ010011050.1 coordinate 120,435, forward strand.
CAAATGAAGATTTCAATATGTTTCCTCAAATACAAAACCGCTTCAGCTTCTTTTAAAGTATATGTTAGTTAAATAATTAATTAGTGAAAATAGACTCATGGTTCCAATTAGAAACTTTCTAATCATCGCCGAAGAAAACTAAATCAACTCGTTTTAGAAAGATATAAGGAAGGAGCAGCATTTTACGGCGTTCTAAAAAAAGGCTTTATTTGGATACGTTTCTAGATTTCGGTGTCTTATCAGAGAGCATATTTGCGCCCGTGATCCTGCTGCCCGGTGGCCACTTTGTAAAGCCACCCTCTCACCTCCTTCGCATAATGGGGGGAAGTTGGGTGCACGTGTGTTGGGCGTCTAAGCCCCTCGGGAACAGGACCATGGGCGCAGAGATGCGCTCCGATAAGAAACCGAAACCTAGACACTTGTCCAAATGAAGCGTTTTTACAGAACGCGTAAAATGCTAGCTCTGCGTTATATCCTTCAAAAAGAGCTACTTTAGTGATTTGCAATGACTCTCAGCAAGTTTCTCATTAAAACCATATGTTCATTTTTACTAATTGAAAAGTTAATTAACAAATTGTATTTATTTATTCAATTGATCTTTAAAGTTAGGCCCCTATACTACGTCCCCCCAGGCCGTATAACAGCCTGAAAAAATCGCATAAGTGAAGCTTTCACGACCGTTTTAAACAAATATTTCAAACTTTAAATAATCGCCCTGTATGACAGTGAAAAGGTGATACCAGCATGGTGGAGCCATTTTGTTGAATTCTCCCAAACGGCTCCACCAAGGTGGTACCGCCTTTTTGCTGGTATAGGATGTCCCATATTGCGTTATGGTTGTGTGGTTCCGTTCGCTTGCAATGTTCCGTGCTCCTCCATGGTTCCGACATAATCCACTACGCTGGTATTGCATGTTCCATTATACGACAAGCTTGTATAGTTCTGTCCGCCTATATCATTCCGCCTTAATCCACTATGCAGCAGCCGCCTTTTCACTGGTATAAGATGTCCCATATTACGGCACGCTTGTATGAGACTTTTTTCATCCTCTTTCAATCATACAGATTTTTTCATCATGGACCCTTCAAGGTGTAGGACATCTTGTGTATGTAAGGAAAGACGACAGGTCTGCCCATCCTCCAATTCGCCCTGTCACATTCTGTGCAGTTGTCGTTCTTATCTTCTCCGCTAGGGTTTAAGAAACATATAGAAGAACGGTCTGAGGGTTCAATTCCCCTTTCAGTCTGCTAAGCTGAAAATAAATGTGTTTTTTTTTGCGCTGAGGGCGGAATAACTTTAGCGCTTCCCTTTTAAAAAAAAAAAAAGAAGAAAATATTAAGCAATACTCTTTTTAACTCTCAGTGGGCCGAGATGAACGGCACTATTTCGTTTTGGGGTCGAGAACCATACGCATAATATACATGCTCCGTCCCGAGGTGCAATCCCAGTCGCAAAAAATCTAGCCGGCCACAAACCGAGATCTTAGGGAGTAATAATTTCTTGTCGATCGTGGACTGCTGCAACGGCTGGAACGTGGCTCGTTGCCGGTGACCTGAATTACGCTCAGATTCGGTGGTTACGTAAATATAAATATATTTACAGATTATGAAAAACGTTTTACAAAACAACGCAATAAAACGTCGTGCTTGGCGTACTGTCGCTCGCAACAACCCAACGCCGAAAATGGCGCCTCGGCGCCAAGTCTCTTGCCGCGCACAACAAGTTCTCTCTCCCGAAAGACAGAATACGCGGGCCCTCTGGACCGCGGGAGGATGACGTCTTGCTCCGCGCACGGGCTCGCTCAAACTCAACTTTTCCAAAAAGAACACGCCAACATTCCGAAGGGAGGCCGGACATCTCTATCTCCCCGGGGTCGCCGACATGGCCTTCACAAGGTCATTTCCCCAAGAACCGCGACGGCAAGGGCGACCACCCGCTCCCTCCCTGGGAGCGAAGACATTGTTTACTTCCCACGCGGGGAAATCTGCTTCCACTTTCGGAAGCTGGCCGCCGCTTGCCGCCAAAGAGAAAAACGTGAGGCATCTGGCGCCTCGGAAGGACACTTCGGGTGACCGCGCCGCCAATTCCCCGAGCTCTTTCGGCTAAGCTCCTTTTGCCATCCCTACACGTCCCCCCGAAGACTGCCCAAGAACGTCTGGACTAGCCAGCAGTTACAAAAATGAGATGGCCAAAACCCCAACAAGCACACAAAAACAAACCGCTTAAACTCAAGCGAAAAATAAAAACAACAAAACACATGGCTTGAAATAACATAGCCACGCTCGTCTAGCACGACTTGCTAACTAAATTAAGACAGAGAGAACACTTCTTTATGCTTGTGGAGACAGAAACCTTGATCACCCACTTAGCTAGACTCTGCGCACCTGTCTTGCCCACACACACGACATCAGGGGCGCCGCCAGAGTTGCAGCAAACAAAAAGGCAACAAAACTTGAAAAGCGCGGCAAACGCTACACAGCAAGTGCGAGTTCCTGTCTTGCCCGCTCCCACGACATCGAGGGCGCCGCCAGAGTTGCAGAAAACAAAAAGACAACAAAACATGAAAAGCGCGGCAAACGCTACACAGCAAGTGCGAGTTCAATGGCACCTCCAAGGCAGTGATCGCCTCCCCACATGCTCACCCGCTGACACCACGTGCATAAACGAGACAAAGCGCTCCCCTGCCACCATACAATCACCCCTTACTCGGGCACTTGTTTCGACTGTCGCGAGGACAGTGTCGCTCGCCAGAGCGTCATTAGGCCCCCGAAGTCGTGCTCGGCTCGGTCTCCCCACGGAGCCGTGTTCAGTACTCGCTTCGCAGTCGGCTCGGTCAGACGAAGGACCAACTCTGCGCCCATGGCGCGCCATCGCCGTCCCCGCTCAGAAGATTGTCGCCACACGGCGATTCGAGCTCCTGCATCTGTACCTCCCCGCGCCACCCGCCGGGTGGCACCCACTGTGTCACACCCTCACCACTAGGCCCATCGTGGTGACACCGAAGTTCAATCTGAACAGCTGCAGTAGCCCCCCTCGCGACCTCAGTATCTACCAGCCTCCCAAGTGCCGGGCCCGACCCCCTATTCTCGGGAGCTCCTCTCTTCCAGCTGCCCGCACGCCAGGAGACCCTCGTTCGCAAGCGGTCCGATCGGCCTTGAACCCTCCGGCAGTCTCCGGTCCGAGCACGGCACAATCGGCTTCGAATACTGCGACAGTGTCCGGTTCCTGAAGAACGCGATCGGCGTCCGGCCCCACGGCAGTCTCCTCTTTCTCTACGGGAGGATCAGCCTCGGACGCCACGGTAGTCTGCGGTCCCAGTAGGGCACGATCGGCCCCGAACCCTCAGACACTGTCCGGTTTCTGGATAGCGCGATCGGTGTTGGACCCCACGGGAGTCTCCGGTTCCTGAACGACACGATCGGCCTCGGACCCCACGGCAGTCTGCGGTCCCGGTACGGCTCGATCGGCCTCAAACCCTATTTCTCGTAGAGCGCGTTCGGCGTTGGACCCCACTGCATTGTCCGGTTTCTGAACGACACGACCGGCCCCAAACCCCACGGCTGCCTCCTGGTCTCCTCGAGCGTCCGGTTCTTTCTCCCACACAAAGCGAGCCTCGGGCGCCATGTCTTCCGCTGCTCGATGCTGCGTCTCTTCACGGCGCTCCCCTAGGAGCCGCGCTTTTGCTCTCCGCTCCTCCGCCCGGAGTTCTGCTAGTCGAACCTGCCGATCTAGCTCCTTCGTGTTTTCCCTCGCAAAGGCTAACCGAACGCTCAGCGCGACCGCTTCCTCATGCGACCCCTCGTCACTTCCGTCACTAGAGCTCCCCCTCCTACGCAAATTACACTTCGCCATGGAGCTAAGCGCGCGGGTGTCAGCCGGCGACGAAAGGGAAAGCGACCACGTACCTGGCGGTGCTGTAGAGCCCACGAAAGTCGTTGACGCCGCCGACCTCGCGAGTCCCTGGCGTCCATCACCGCAAGCAGAGTTCGTTCCGTGAGACCCGGCTGCCACCGCTGCAGGCCTCGGACATCGCCAAACCCGCCGGTCACTGGCGTTGATTGCAGCCGGCGTCGTTCGCTTGCTTGAGTCCTTCGTCACCGTCGAATGTCCCAGGCCCACGGCAGTTGTCGATGACGCCGAACCCGCAGGTCACCGGAACAGCTTTTTACAAAACAACGCAATAAAACGTCGCGTTTGGCGTACTGCCGCTCGCGACAGCCCAACGCCAACTGTGGCACCTCGGAGCCAAGTCTCTTGCCGCGCACGACAAGTTTTCTGTCCCGCAAGACAGAATACGCGGGCCCTCGGGACCGCGGGAGGATGACGTCTTGCTCCGCGCACGGGCTCGCTCACACCCAACTTTTCCGAAAAGGGCACGCCGACATTCCGAAGGGAGGCCGGACCTCTCTCTCTCTACGGAGTCGCCGACAAGGCCTTGACAAGGCCATTTCTCCAAGAACCCCGGGGGCAAGGGCGACCGCCCGCTCCCGCCCTGGGAACGAAGACTTTGTTTACTTCCCACGCGGGGAAATCTGCTTCCACTTTCGGGAGCTGGTGGCCGCTTGCCGCCAAAGGGAAAAACGTGAGGCATCGGGCGCCTCCGAAGGACACTTCGGGTGACCGCGCCGCACATTCCCAGAGCTCTTTCGGCTAAGCTCCTTTGGCGATCCCTACATAGGGGTAAACTTCAGCAGAATGTGCAGCTCTTGAACAGCTATGAAGGCCCCGCAATCGCCTGGTCATACGCTAATACAGGTTGAGGTCCACACAACTAACTATATTTGACGTAACTAAAAACCAAGTCATGTTCCTTCTATTACAGTTTTTCAGACACGCCTGTCGCAATATGCAAGAAAACTGACACAAATTAAAGAACACTGTAGAACAAATAAAAAACATTGTATTTTTCTCCGAAAGCTACTTAATAAACACAAGTATGTTCTTAAAAGTGATCAATTTCTGGCTTGGATTGAAACTTATTTTATTAGTGGAGAGTAGTGCGAGCAGCTGAATGACTCTCTGAAATAGTATCCGTTATAATATGAGTTCCTCAAGGGTGCGTACTTGGTCCGCTGCTATTCATACTTTCTATTAGTGACATAAGCCGAACATTTCAATCGAGTTTAAAAAAACTTACCATTTTGCCGATGAAGCAAATATAACTTCAAAAATAGATACATTTGATGGTCCATTGAACTTAAATAAGGATTTACAGATACTGTCAAGAAGGTTTAACAAATATCAATAAAATAAACAATAAAATATGCATAAGCATATCGCGGAAAAGGAACCAGCTAACCTCATCTATAGTGTTGGGGCGATGTTCCTAAATGCTTTGAGCAGTACAAATCCCTGTGCGCTTTTTTAAATCTACTCTGAACTAGAATGCAGACATAAATATTAACAATAATGCACACACAAATCAACCTTTGAACAGGGAGACAAAGGTTAGAATATGCCGGTAAAAAGCTCAAATTAAATGCACATATGCCAATAATATTATCAACCATTGAATATGCAAGCCCAGTTTGGGTAATGTTCACGCAACAAAACATTTACAAAGTAGAACGCATACAATGTAGAATTGCCAAAGTTATTTTCAATCGGTGTCGATCCATAGAGTGTATCAATGCTGAAGTCCGATGAGAAACATTTTGCCTATAAGTACCAGAATAATGTTTACTAAAAGGAAATGTTTTTTTAAAAATTTTAAGTGGCTACATGTTGTTTAGTTTATTGACATTCATAAATATGTACCTACGCAAACTTCAATTATCTAACTAGAACGAGAGATAATTTTATTGTGGCCAATCGCTTTAACACACTTTTTTACAACTTTCTGTTCTTTAAAACGTGCCAATGAAAAGAACATCCTAGCCAAGAATGCTGTAAATAGCCAAAATGTGTGTGGTTTTATGGTTAACATTTTTACCACTTGAGTGACCTCATATTTTCAAACGGTCTGCCAACCTGATTTGGCCTTACGGCTGGCACTATGCCAAAATAACTAATTAAATAAATCAATTTATTATACGTTTCTTTCCACAATGAAAACAAACAAGAAGTTTCGGTCACTTTTTTCTTGGTCGACCTTTTCCTGGGCTTTATCTAGCATGGTCCTGATAACTTCCAGTCTTTCAAACGGCATCGAATTACACTCTTTGTGCGTGTTATCCAGATCGACGTCGTAGATTGCCCATCCAAAGCCAGCTCTGTGGACCTTTCTGGCCTCCAGTATGGCTTTGTCCATCTGGGTTAAAAATATGGGGCAGATATATAAATATTCCGACTACTTTGTTGAGCTCAATTGTAGACTACTGTTTTAAAGTTGTATCCAGTGTATAATAAGAAAGTGGCGCGAGCGCGCTTCTTTAAAAAGAGCTTGTTTTGCCACGCGCGCGTTGGCGAGCGAGCGCGTGCGTGGCCGAGTATATCAATAGTTACTGCGCTTGACTTTCGTGCAGAAGCTCAGTTATTGTTTTAGTTTAATGTTCTGCTAAATTGGAGAATCCTGTTGCTTGTTTAACGTCCAAATGTTCTACGCGCCGAACTTTCTACGCCGATTGTTCCATGTGTCAACGCTTGTACATAAGGGACTCCGCGAGGCGAGCCGCAGTCAGACCCGTCCCAGGGTTCGATTCCGCCGTTTCGCCGCCATCGACGCCAGCGACGCTATCCTTTGCTATTTTGTTTTGGGCACAAGTTCGCAACATTAAACGTTCAGTTTGCTTCTGTTTTCATTGCCTCATTAATTGCCATTTTTGGCAGCATTTCGCAAGTGCTCCTTAAAACCAACTTTCTCTTTAAGCACACCATCAGTCAAGACCCATCAATTCGGCGAGAAACTCAGGAAGAGAAGGACATGAAAACATGAAGAGAAGTCAGAGCGCCGAGCTCTGATTTGAATGATTAGTGGGTGGATGTAAAGGCTAGCTGCATTTGTCGCTCTTGTAAACCCTTCAAACTTAAAACCCTTCAAAACTCATTCAAATTCCAGATTCCCCCGGTGTCCGGCGTTCGTGCACGTTCAAGGGGGGCGCAAAAGAAAAGACAGTTAGCCTTTGCGTCAACTTCCCTGTGCTTTCATCTCCTTCTATTCCCCAGTTTCTCCTCATATAGACTACACACAAGCTTAAACTATATGAGCTACAGGGAAATGGAGAATAAGTATGCAAGACATGAACGAAAGATAAGGCAGAAATTTTCAGTCGCTTGCTAGCAGCGTGAGGAGGCATTGAAAAACACTGGAAAACGGCGTGGGAGCAGCTAACCGGCAAAGACAAAAGGACGACTCTTAAAAGCAGTACTCACCCGAGGCGCGAAGTGCACCGCAAAGCGATCCTGGATTCTTTGTTGGAGTTTATAAAAAAAAAAAAAACCACATCGGGATTTATTTATTAACATAATAGCGCCAAGGAGGGCGCTACCTTACAAACCACTGACACCCAGATTTCCTTGTCTCATGGAACGAAACATCTAGACGAGCAGCCACATTGTCACGTAAGTTTAACGTTTTCAATCTATCACTTAATCAATGAATAAATCAATGAATCGATAAATCAATCATTCAAGGCTATTAAATATGGCCTTCGCACTAATTTGCCAACTATTTCATCGAAACTCGTTTTGATAAGCAGTCAATGTGGTGTAAAGTTTTGCGTCATTTTTACACTATTTCTGAACATATTATTTAGCTCTGTCATTTAATTTGGCAGGGTCTTACGGCAGCGTATGTACAATACAAAGACTATAAAACACGCTATTTATTTCAGTAATCTTTAACCAAGTACCCCAATAGTCCATTTGGCTATTAAACGAACTTCCAAATAGCCGTATTGTGATGACTCGAAAACCTGCAGGATGTTTGCGCCAAGCCGCTGTAAAAAGTTAGAACCGTAGCGGTACGGCCTGGATAAGAGAGCAAGTTTGGTAGGCCGGTCCGATATTTTCGATGACGATACCCGACACGATACGTCACATTCGCTAAAAAATCTGCAATGTATTGAGTACTGTTATAGGATATGTAGGAGCCTGCAACGATGGCCGCAGCACGGAGCTTGGCTCACGAGCTCCGTGACGGGGGTCACGCGAAAATAAAAACGTGCAGCCAGTCGGAGCCCGAACACCAATCGATTCGGTCGTGTTCTTTTCCCCATAAATGGTGACCCGGAATCTGAAGGCTCCCCGTCGCTTTCTCTAGCAGCCTCAACCAACATGGATCAAGGCAACGCTCACACTGGCGACGGCGCGCCGCTTCAGCCCTCTGACGCCAACCTCGCAACTATCGACTTGCGCCTTCCCCCTTTTTGGCCGAAGAACCCGCGAGTTTGATTCACCCAACTCGAGTCGCAGTTTCATCTTCGGCGCATCACTACCCAGCTCTCACGATTCTACCACGTCGTTGCCTCTTTGCAGCCAAACGTGGCCGACGATATCGACGACGTGCTGACGGAGCCACAGCGTGAGGACGCATACGATCACTTAAAAAGCATTCTGCTCGAACGAACAACGCCATCGGACCGGTCACGAATAGAGCAGCTGCTGACAGCCCAGGAGCTATGAGATCGCCGCCCATCAGAACTTCTCCACCAAATGCGACAGTTGCTGGGTCCCCAATCCACCGATTCCGAAGACCGTATACTGCGGGAGCTCTTTCTTCAAAAACTTCCGCAAGGAATGCGCATGGTTCTTGCAGCTGCTGATGACATGCCATTAGATCGCCTTGCCATGCTGGCGGATCAGACTGCTGAATATTCAGTCCCTTTTAGTGCTGCTGTGGCATCTCACGAGCCTTACAAGCCCCAGCCCTGGCAAGCAACAGTCGCCGAGATCAAGGCAAGCATAGCAGAGCTTTCCTTCGCTGTTGTCTCCATGAAAGCGTCAGACGAGAGACCTCGACAATCCAGACGCGGCTCCCCTCACGATCGCTCATCCTCGCGACGAGCCTCGCGATCAAGCAGCAGAGCCCTATGCTGGTACCACCGGCGTTACGCGGAACAGGCCACACACTGCCATCAACCATGCTCCTGGTCGGAAAACACCGAGGCCCGGCACTTGCGGCGGCGAGTGACGAGGGCCAAGACACAAGCCGCCTTTTCTACGTTGTTGACCAAATCTCTGGTCACCGTTTCTTAGTGGACACCGGGGCCGAGGTGAGCGTCTTGCCTGCCTCACGACTTGACCGTCAGCAAGTGCAACATACCGCGCCCCTACTAGCCGTCAACAGCTCCGCAATTGCCACTTTTGGCCAGAGATGCCTAGCCGTCGACATATGACTAAGGCGACTTTTCCGTTGGGTTTTTGTCGTCGCGGATCTCCGTCAAGCCATACTGGGAGCGGACTTCCTGGCAATGTTTGGCCTTTCCGTCAACATCCGTGGCAGAAGCCTCACCGATGCCACCATATCCTTGACCATCTAGGGAAGGGGTGGCCAAGCTGACCCGGCCTAAGAGCCGCAAGCATAACCACGAAACTTCCAAAAGCCGCTGGGGGGAGGGGGGGGGGGGTAAACTTTTGTCCAGAGGAATAAACGAAACTCGAACTAATTGCAATCTGTCCGAGGCAAAAGTAGTCCAACTGTACGTAAGATAGCTGTAGCACAAGGCTAGCAAACCACAACCTTTCTTTGGATTTAAAACGCGTTCCATATCTCTTCTTGGGGAAGTGCTTGGGGGGGGGGGGGGGGGTGGGGCGGGGGTATAAGAGGGAGCTGCGAGCCGCACTTTCACACGCGAAGAGCCGCATGCGGCTCGCGAGCCGCAGCTTGGCCACCCCTGATCTAGGGTATCCTGTCGTCATTCAACGCTTCCCCGATGCGTCCCCTGGCGACCACGTCGAGGTACGAAGCCCTTCTCACAGAATACCCTGCCATAACCCGGCCCTGCGATACGAAGGTAGCAATCAAGCACGGTGTGACACATCACATCATCTCCATTGGCCCGCCCATCTCCGCGCGTCCTCGCCGCCTATTGGGCGAGCGGCTAAACATCGCGCGTCGAGAGTTCGAACATATGCTGGAGCTCGGATTCGTCCGCCCGTCTTCCAGCAACTGGGTGTCGCCACTACATATGGTCCCGAAAAAGGACCCGAATGACTGGAGACCATGCGGGTATTATCGCGCTTTGAATGCATACACGGTACCTGATCGGTACCGTTTGCCGAACATTCACGATTTCTCCGCTGGACTGGCTGGTACCAACATCGGCAGCAAGGTAGACCTGATAAAGGCCTACCACCAGATTCCCGTAGAACCAGCGGACGAGGCCAAGACTGCCATCACTACTCCGTTCGGAATTCTGGAATACGTAAAGATGCTTTTGGCCTGCGAAACTCCGCACAGACGTTCCAACGCCTTATCAACGAAGTCACCAGAGGACTTCACTTTATTTTCCCGTACGTTGACGATATCCTCGTGGCCAGCACCTCTTCGGAAGAACACGAGCAACAACTGCGACTGCTGTTCGACCGGCTGCAGGAGTACGGTCTCGTCATCAACGCGAAGAAGTGTGTCTACGGCGTTGATGCGCTGGACTTTCTGGGCCATCGCGTTACGTCAAGGGGCATCTTACCAGTCGCAGTCAAAGTCCGCGCAATCCGCGAGTTCGCCCAACCCTCGTCACTTCGCAAGCTTCGCGAGTTTCTGGGCTTAATCAATTTCCATCGCAGATTCATTCCGCATTGTGCTGAAATGAGTCAGCCCATGACGGATCTTTTAAAAACCAAGAAAGGGTCATCATCAGCATTTCCATGTAACGCAGAAGCTGCGTCTGCTTTTTCCAACGTTAAAGTAGCCTTGGCCAATGCAGGCCTGATTTTCTATCCGCAACCCGGAGTCCCCACCATTCTCATGACTGACGGCTCCAGCACTGCTGCCGGAGCTGCCCTGCAACAGATGTTTGACGGCGAGTGGCGAACACTTGTATTTTTTTCCCAGAAACTTCAGCCCGCCGAAACACGTTATAGCACGTTCGGACGTGAACCTCTTGCCGTGTACCTGGCTGTCAAACATTTCAGGTATATTCTTGAGGGTCACGAGTTCCAGATCTTGACGGACCATAAGCCACTAACGTTTGCTTTCCATGACAACCACACCGCCTACTGCTCCCGAGAGATACGACAACTTGCTTTAATTTCCGAGTTCACGGTTGATCTCCGCCACGTAAAAGGCAAAGACAACCCAGCGGCGGACGCGCTCTTCCGTGTGGACGCTGTCTCGGCAAGTCGTGGAGCTGTCGATTTTGAGACCATTGCTGCCGCACAACGAGATGAGCCGGAGTTGCTTGCCCATCCTGACAGGGTGAGGTCCTTGGTACTTAGGCAGTTCCTCTCCCTCAATCTAACGGTACCATCCTCCGAAACATGTCTACCAGCAGTCCTCGACCTCTTGTTTCGCTAGCTCTTCGTCGGAAAGTTTTCGACCACCTCCACAACATCAGTCACCCAGGCATCCGAGCAACACAGCACCTGATAACACCTCGCTACATCTGGCCTACCATCAACGTGGATGTACGTGGCTGGGCACGAAAATGTCTGCAACGTCAGCGCTCTAAGGGGAGCCGGCACACGGTGACTTCATTGGTACCGTTCCACTCTCCTGCTGCACGGTTCGACCATGTGCATCTTGACATTGTGGGTCCACTGCCTCCATGCCGAGGATTTACTTACATCTTGACTTGCGTTGACTGCTACACCAGGTGGCCCGAAGCTATACCCCTACCAGACATCACTGCCAATACTGTCGCCAGGATGTTTGATGAGGTTTGAATCGTCCGCTTTGGCTGTCCATCCACCGTCACTACGGACAGGGGACGGCAGTTCCAGTGCTCGCTTTTAGCCGCTCTAGCCTAGCTCCTAGGAGTTCACCATGTGCATACTACCGCCTACCACCCCTCGCCTAACGGCATGTTAGAAAGAATGTACCGACAACTCAAGGCTGCAATTACGGCACGAGATGGGCGACTCAACTGGGTCGATCACCTACCATTCGTCCTCCTCGGCGTTCGATCCGCGCTCAAACTAAACCTCGGATGCACCGCAGCGGAACTCGTCTATGGCTCCACACTTAGACTTCCCGGTGACATTTTGAACAACAACAAAAATTCCTAAACTGTCCCATCCCAAACGTACTTAGACAACCTGCGAGAGCTCATCCCAGAGCTTCAACCAACACTCCCTCGATTCCCTGATTCTCAGAAAGTTTTCATCACACAGGAGATCTAAACAGGCACACATGTTTTCATCCGCAAAAAAGGCAGCAAGAAAAGTGGCTGCGCCCTATGATGGACCTTTCAAGGTGCTCAAACGCACCGAGAAAACCATGTCTCTAGACGTCAACTGACATACACAAACCACAGCGATGGACAGACTCAAGCCTGCATTTCAAGAATTCAAGGGCCAGTTTCCCTCCACGGAACACCTAGTGTCTCTGCGAGCCAACAAGACCCCTCCTACATGAAAGCGCGACTCATGGACCACATAAATCTATATAGCTTTTCTGGTACTTCTAATGTCAGAACCGAATCTACTAAATATTGTTTTCCTTTTTTGTTTCTGCCAGCATGAGATCTATCAGTTTTTCTTCTCCTACGATCCATGCTACCAGGGGGGGAGCCCTGTAGGAACCCCCAACAATGGCCGCAACACGGAGCTCGGCTCACGAGCTCCGTGACTTGGGTCACGCGAAAATAAAAACGTGCGGCCAGTCGGAGCCCGAACACCAATCGATTCGGTCGTGTTCTTTTCCCCATAGGAGGTATTTGGACGGTATATTAAAGCTAGGCGTTGAATGAGATTGTTAACTTCGTTAATCTATTATTTAATCGATTAATCTGTATCGTTAATTTTTATGCAAAATATATTTGAAAGGCCGAATATTTTGCATGCTTTTGTGATTAGCGACACAAAATACCATTTCGGTAAGGAATCAACCTCGATGCGTATTTGAACGGGTTCAAGGCCACTCAAACTCACAGATTATTACTTATTACAGCATCAGGCAAAGAAGTTCGTAGATAATATAAGGCAAGAGCGACCTACTTTGAATGTTAAGAATAGATTCTCTTGCGCTAAATTAACAATCGAAAGGCGTTGAAATATCCGAGACATATGCTACCTTCCGCACTTTTCCCGACTCCCTCATCTTGCCCCTACAGTCTAATTAAGGTTCACAATTCACTTAAATTTCATAACTCATTCTAGTGTTCTCGTGCACATCTGGGTTGTGGAAGCGCTTAATTTTTATTATAATTTGATTTATCAAAATGTAACCGATTAATTTCCTTACCCCAACACCCAATATACATTCCCGCTATATAGATTGTGGCACTGGAAACCTTATAAAAATTCTATCTGGGTTTCACGTTTTCCAAAATTACTTCTTTGTCTGCATTCTAAACTTCCGGTTTAAAAAGCAGTTAGATTTGTAGTTCCATAATATAGAGAGCTGCAAATGCTTGTAAACATTAACGGGTGCATAATTATGGGCTTGTTTTTAAAGAGTTTAGAAAACGAAAGATTTTGGAGGACACTATAAGAAAGATATTTAGAATTAATACGCCTTGTAAGTTCAACAAAGGCTAAGATATCGACTCCGCCTCTCGGGAGACGTTTGATGTGTATTCACATACAAGCTTACGATAGCGGATGTACTAAAAGCGTACATGGCAAGTTGGAGCCCTAGGTGATGGCCAGGGTTCAACAGCTTCAGTGTAGAAGGCCGAGCGGATCTATACACATATGCACCATAATATCGGCGTGATCTAGCAAACGCATTATACAGCCGTAGATGCCATCTCCTGTCGGTCTCCCAGGACAGATGGGACTGTACCTCAAGATATTTGATATCAGGCACTTTTGTTTTAATTTCCTCAAACGCGATTAAACAGTTTGATATCAAAGATAAAATCTTAATTGTTGAATTCATATCTCACAAATATCCTTATGGTATTCAAATGAAATGTAGGGTCCAAGCATAAACCTACTCACAACGAAAAAGGCACACATGCATATTTTTCGGAGAAAGATGTAAACCTCTATCTTCTGTCCGCTTGCTCATGTTGTGTATTGTGTGCTGCAGCTATCGCTCACAACTGGAAGTAATATAGGAGGAAAAATATATTTGTACATCTTCCGCATCAAGAAAAAATGCAACATAATATGGGATCACATTACCAACAATATTTATCTTATCTGGATATACGGTAGTACTGTATACACCACCCTTGTAAAAACCATTTGTTTGTGTGAAAATATTTGACAATCTGGAGCCTGACACAACCTGAACTGTACATTCGCTTAAAACGTTTTGTAAGCAATAAAGCATGTGGCCACGCACTCTACAATCGGAAAGATTCTAAAAAAATAACAGGCCTCCATGTTGTGACACATGCCTTTTGTAGATCAGATCGAAAAATACACTGATATGCACTGCTGTCTGTGTACAAAGCCCTTGCGTAAAATTATTTCAGGCGTACTAGGTGATCTGAAGTCGATTCCGATGGCCGAAAGCCCCCCTGGTTTGTGTCAATAAAGTTTCTATCCTCTAGAAAGTAGATGAGATGTTGGATTATGATCCTCTCGTACGTTTTCCACAAACAACTCGTAATCGATATGGGTTGTTACCTTTTAGCAAGTGAAGAAACTTGCGGACTTTAGAAAGGGTAAAACTAAGGCCCCTGTATAAGAAAGGTAGCGAAATCTCCTCCCTCCTCTCCCTCTTTTTTCTCTCTCGCCCTCGCGCGTCGACGGTGGCGCCGCATGGATTGCTCCCAGCTAGCAGACGCTCTCGCTTGGATACAATGCGGTGGAAGGTTGTTTCCGTTAGTTTTCGTGTTTCACGATTGCATTTCTGTCGCGAGTTCTACAGGTTAACGCGTAATTGACTACAGAGACTTCCGAGATATCAGCAGAACGACTTGACGGATTAGGAAACGCGAACTAGGGCGAAAATGGGCACGCGATGCGAGCACGGTCTACGCTACTTTGCTACCGGAGTGAGGCTCTGTTTCGCTCTTGCGCGAGCAAAGCCGCCTACTGGTGCAGCAGCGAACTCTTGTATGTTGCACAGTGACTTTGTTACGATTGAAGGCAGTGTTTTTGTATCACCACAGGCGTGCCCCAGACGCAAAGAAAGGAAATCACACGCTCGTTTTTTCCTCGCTTCGTAAGGGAGGTAAGACGCGACACCTAAGCACGAAGCCATTGCTGTTTTTTTTTTCTTTCACAAGTGACGAACTCTCCTTAAAGCGACCGTACTTCGTATCACCTTAATATAGACCAACCACAGAGGCTACAGACGTGAGCGGGCAGCTTTGACTCGGGCTCCCGCTGCACGAGCGTTCACACAGCCGACGCGCGATCGAACGTAAGGAGCCTCCACTTGTAAAGTTTGCGCTTAGTTCATGTTAAGCGGAGATTTCTGTGGTCTAGATAATAAAAAAAAATGTTTCCCTTTTTGACAATAGCCGTCCTTGGCGTTCGCAACGTGTCTTAATAGTTGCGCAAAAACGATCTACTAACATTTGATCCCTATTGCTGCAAAGGGGCGGCTGGGGGCTTTCACCCTCTACGTGGCATAACAAAATCGGAGTATTCTGCGTAAACGTATCTTAGCAGAACAAGCGAAAACCCAAACTATCCGCTAACACCTAAAACTTTTCAAAGCTTTATGTTTTTCAAAATTTCTTGTGATGCCTTGTGTGTACTTTGTTTTTACCAGACATTGCCAGCTTACTCGGCTCATTACAAAGACTTTGTAAGCTTACTTGGCTTATTAGAGGCACGACATTATCTCTTCGCAGCAGTGCACCCTTTATGGACTGTCGTTTCCCCAACTAAAATAATCTTGTTTTATTCATCAAGCGATAACATGGAACAATCTTGGCTCTTGAAAGCATTTCTTTATTACTGCAAATAACCGCCACATAGGCCTTCAAGTTCTGCTGCCAGTGACCGTTAAAAAAAACTAAACAAAAAAAAAAAGATTAAAACTAAAATTAAGTCACAGGTAATGCATATTATTGTTTTACAACACGCCGAATCACAAGTACTACAAAGACAGGCTATTAAGGCTACTTTTCACAGAGTTGCTTCGATGTGCTCAGACCACTTGTGAGGGTCTGAGTCACGATTCGAAGAGGCTTATACTAATCCTGTTACAATTTAATTCGTGCCGTCTCAAGTGATCGCAATGTAGCACAGCGAAGCGCAACTGTATAAAGCAGCCATTAACCTTTCTATGTAGACCTTTAGAAGCTCCACCTCCAGGCCAGCACTAGCTTTTGCTTTTGATAAAAAAAGAGTTTGCACAGCGAAATGATGGCAGACGGCGACAGGTGTGTGCTGAAGACGGAGCTTCTGCTTCGACTGCACTCACTGGCGAAGTAACTGAAAACATCAAGGCACGTATACAAGAAGCTGAATCTCAACCATCACACGGTGAATGACTAGCTTGAACAAAAGCCAACGGCGATACATAAAAATATTAAGGCACGGATACTATAGAAGTTGTATCCCAGCTATGATAAAGCTTCCACAAAAGTCAACAGCGAGGTACATAAAACTATTAAGGCACAGACTCTAAAAGTTGAATCTGAACCATCAGAAGGTAAACGACTAGCTTGCATGAAAGTCAACGGACATATAGAAAAGATTCCAAGACCAAAGGCTGAATCTCGTATCACAAAGTGAATGACTATCTTTCACGAAAGTCAACTCGTATCACAAAGTGAATGACATCTTGCACTATCTTGCACAAACGTCAACGCCGAGGTACATAAAAGTATTAAGGCATGCAGATACTTGAACTTGAATCCCAGCTATCAGAAAGTGAATGACAAGCTTGCACAAAAGTCAACGGTAAGATATATAAAAATATTAAGTCACGGATACTAGAAGCTGAATCCCAGCTATATATTGCACAAAGTGCATGACTAGAATACACGAAATTCAAAAGCGAGATGCATAAAATTATTAAGGCACAGATGCTAAAACTTGAATCGTGGCTATCACAATAAATGACAAGCTTGCACACGGCGAGACAAGTAAAAATATAGGCGCGCGCACATACACACACATACACACACGCATTAAAACCTTCCGGCGAGCTGTGTTGTGCTTGTCGAATGGAATGCTGAAGAACTTCAAGAATTTCTTGCCGTCGCTGTTACGGTTGCTGCACCCAAAAGCGCAGCACCCCGTCATAGCTGACGAACTAACGACGAGCGAAAACCGAAACTATGTGAAGCTTGCGTGCGAAGTGCAGACATGGAATGCTGAAGAACTTGCCATCGCTGCGACGGTTGTTGCACCAGTTGTATCCGAAATCGCAGTAGCCCGTCAGAGGTTACGAACTGACGCCGAGCGAAAAGCGGAGCTGTGATGCTCTCGTGCGAAGCCCAGACCCCCAAACCAATCTCCTCAGACGCGCAATATGCTGCTGCATTCACACTGGCGGTTTGACCGAATTTGCGAATGCTCTTGCTTAAATACTTATTACAAATTCACCCGCATTTGATGGCGACAACGAGCGGAACCGCATGGCGGTTGCGATTCCAATTATTCAAAGGCCAGTCTGAATGCAGCAGCTCACCCAGGCAGTTAGTAGCCGACGGTGCCTGGCGCGCCGACGCCGCCGAGTGACTGGAGCAAAAATGGCGCCGCGGGCCCTCAAAAAGCAAAAACAACCAAAACAAAAGCCGCACGCTCTGAGCCCCGCCTGGTGGATTGCATTCGTCCAATGAGAGGAGCGGGCGGCATTCTTCAAGAGATGTCGCTACCTTTCAGTATAGAGGGACCTTAGGTAAAACATGGGCACACCTCCAGGAATGGGGAAAGGCAGCTACTTTCCAGAGTGAAGAATGTAAGTTGATTGCTCAAGAATTCATTAGGCCAGTGTATTAGCATCTCGTAATAAAATTTGTCAGGCACAGGTGTGAGCAGACTGATTTTTAACAGAGTTTAGCATCAAGTTCACATAGCGATCGGACTATTATATGCAGCGATCCTGGCACCAGACATAACGATATACTGCTTTTCAGCAATAGACAGAGGCTTTCGAACTACACTCTAGTTAGAGGAGCTACAGACACACTAAAATTGTTCCGCAAACAATTTCTTTACATTTTCGGGACGCTGAAGGCGAGGGGAAAAGGGGTGTATGTAAAGCCTGACAGTCCCCAGAAATTTTTCACAAGCGATTACATCCTTTCTTTTAATGAAACCGAGCTATTTAATAAAAGAATATTTTGGTCATGATGTCCTCTTGGCTTTTCTTCAAGCCAGGAAGACGAGCCAAGAGGAGCCAAACAGGACGAGCCTTGGCTCTTCTTTTTTGAGCTCAATCTTATAAAGAATGAGTGGATTTGTCGAAAAATTCACCAATCGTTGTTCTACTTTATCCGAAAAATAGTGCATTATTAATTCCACCATGCTTGCACCTCAGTGGAATGGGTTCTCAAGGATTGTGGCATAGAAGGTAAAGCAGCACTTATAATTATAGATTCAGTAACATAAAGCTGGCCTCATCAGAAGTCATATACAGAAATAAAAATGTATCAATAAGAGCTTGTAGCCCAAATTCTGCCATCTGCCAATTAATTTCCACCTTGGTAGGGGTTCTGTTAATTATAAAAGACTGTCAATAGTCTTCAAAATGTATAGAAAATAAACACTGCCAGAAAGCTTGTTTTAAAATTACCAAGAAAAACAAGTAAGGATGGTGATAAGATAAAAATATCAATGGATGTAACAGTCTTATAAGCGGCACTATAATGTTGGCCTCTTTCTATTTAAAATACAAAGTTTTGACGATAAGAAAATTAGTTCAACAACGCAACCTTCAGACCCTATCTAAATACAAGGGGCGTTCATAAAGTTCGTATTATCGGCACACAAAATACTAAAAAAAACGGAACAAAACATGCACCAGCATGAGCGCGAGTCCCTCTAGTTTCCGCACAGTATAAACATCGCATGCTATAGTAGCTCGGAACGCCTCTAGGGAGTCGAAACAAAAATGGCACCGCCCGTCGGTGCCAAGCACATGCAGTGATCCGTTTTCTCCATTTCAAAGGAAGCAATGCCAAAGAGATTCATTCCGAGCGGGTGGCGGTGTTCGGGGACAACGCCCCAGTTTATGACACTTTGGTTAAATGGCGCAGACGCTTCCAGGTTGGCCAAATAAGAGAAAAGCATTTCAAGGACGGCGACCAATCGATTGCTGAATTAGAGCGGTTCCTGAACACTCAAAACGAGGATTTCTATAACAATGGCTTCTGGCATATAGTGCATCGCTGAAGAAAGTGGGTAACTTTTGGTGGCGAACATGTAGAGAAAGTCTCAACTCTTACTCGAGTTTTATTGCCGAATCTCTATTTCTTCGTGACAATAACACGAACTTTATGAACGCCCCTCATATCCACTAGTCCGGGTGCTGTTGGGTTTCGACATTTACATCAGAGCGGAAAATCAGACGTGGGTTCTGATGTGCTGTTGAGTTCTGGAGTGACCTTTTTCAGATGTATCGGCGTTACCAGGTTCTGATGTCTCCTATCATGATAGGGTTGGGATGTTTTTTAGTCATTTGCATTAGAGCAAAAATTCAGACTTGAATTCTGGAGTGCTGTTTTGTCATGGCGTAACCCGGTCTGACGCGAACCGGTTTGAAGTGACTTCGTGTGATCCCAGTCCACTGTGTCCTGGTGCATCGTGGCCTAACCATGCAAACATTGTATAATTTCAACATTAAATAACTATTTTTGAATGCAAAAGCTAGCAGAATGTGCAAGAAAACACTTAATATATGAAAATGCTTAGCTGTTTATTCAGTCAGTCATCCTGGTGCCCGCGCCTCTTGCACCATAGTAGGCATGATTTCTGAATTAATAAACACCACCCCTTCTGTATATCTACCGTTGTATACCGTCAGTTTTTACTTTAGAACCGTGCAACAGAACTGGTTACTTTTTGAAAACAAGTTAAATAATCGCGTTGACCTGTTCGTACCCTCTGTCTATATACGGAGCGATGATTGGAACCCATTGTATAACAAAGCATTAAGGTCACTCAGCAATAAAAAAGCGATCGTTTAAAAGAGCAAGGCGTCTAGACTGCGACGCTGCCTGGGATGCATACTTTTTCTGCCTTAAGACCTACACTCCGAACCTTCTTCTGGCTAAACATAAGTTCTTTCTTTAGGATCTTTTAGTATCCTGTGTAACAACCCTAAAAATTCTGGAAGATAATATCCCCTAACTGTCGCTCCTCCTCTATCCAGCTAACCGATGAGGACGGGTCCCCAATATCTGAAACGGACTGTGCCACAGTATTAAACGACTATTTTTCGTCTGTGTTTACATTAGAAGACGCCGACATCCCATAATTACCAGCACTACCGTTCGAGCCTATGCAACCTATTGACATCTCATGTACTGGAATAGCGAAACTCCTAGACAACTTTAAATTGACATCCTCTGGAGGACCTGACGACATCACCCCCCAAATTCTTCATTACACCAAAGCAGTGTCCGGCGAATTTCTCAACTTAATATTCTCACAGTCCTTATCGCAGGGATGCCTACCATTCTACTGGAAACTGGGTAAGGTCGTTCCGGTGTTTAAAAGTGGGGATCGCTATTCGGCTTCGAATTACCACCCTATACCTCTAACCTGCGTAGCCTCAAAACTTCTAGAGCATATTATCTCCTCAAACGTTGTATCTCATCTTGAGAGTAATAACTTATTTTACAACAAGCAACACGGTTTTCGTAAGGGAGTGTCTTGAGAGACGCAGCTCATAGAATTCACCCACGAGTTCTGCACTAATTTAGAATCCAACCATAAAACGGATGCCCTATTTTCTGACTTTTCAAAGGCTTTCGACCGCGTTGCCCACTGTCGCCTGCTTGCCAAACTTTCATGCGTCGGAATTGACCTCTAATTCTCTCCTAGATTCGGTATTTTCTCTCCTCTGGCACTCAATTCACCACAATTATTAGCTTCTCATCCACCCGCGCTGAGGTTACCTCAAGAGTTTCCCAGGGCTCGGTTCTTGGTTCCCTACTTTTTCTGATCAATATTAATAACCTTCCAGGCGAAGTGTCCTCTAAAATCCACCTTTTTGTTGACAACTGTGTCCTATATCGAAGGATAGTTTCTTTTGAAGACCATCTTATACTTCAAAGAGACCTGGACGAAATACAGGCATGGCGCACCAGGAGGTTAATGAAATCGAAACGCAAGTTAATCCAGTTTTCAAAAAAAAACGACAAGGATCTCAGTTCTCGTACAAATTAGAAAATAACTTAGTCGAAGACCTCCCGTCCTGTAAATACCTCGGTGTGACTCTAACTAACGATCTCACCTGGAACTCTCACATCGAGTTTATATGCGCTGAGGCGTCTCGCTGCCTCGGTTACATAAGACGAAACCTAAAATTGGCTGCCCCATTCGTGCACAAATTGGCTTATAAGACATATATTCGACCCATGTTGAATTATGCGGCGGGCATTTGGAGCCCTCACCAAATATACTTTTTAAATCATCTCGAGGAAATCCAGAACCGCGCTGTCAGGCTTATTTTGAAGAACTATGATTGTTCAGTTAGTATATCCGCCCTATTTTTAACTCCTCCTTCTTCCCTCGTTCTATTGTAGACTGGAACGACCTCCCCTCACTTATTGTAACCCAGACGGATCCCACCTCATTTCGGAACACTCTTTGTTCTCATTACTGTTAATCTCCACTGTGCCGTTTTATTTCTTTGTCTCGTGCTTACTGGTTGTCATGTATCGTAATTTTTTTATCCCCTTGCTATGCTCCCACGTACCCAGACTAAATTGTGTATAGCCGTTGCTCGTGGCGATGCCACGTTTTTTTGCAGCACCCTATGTATTCGCATATGTCGTTGTTACTGTTTTATGCTCTAGTGTTATGCACCCCCCCTCGCTTATTTAATGCCCTCAACGAGGGAATTTAAGGGAACTTGAATAAATAAATAATTATATAAGTTTGTCGCGTCATCGCACGGCAGCGTTTCTTTTCAAGAAAAGTGTCCTCTATTCACTCGGTCAGCTGTTTAATCTCTTTTCTGCAGCATGTTTCAAAATATTACCCCTTATTCATTCTTCTTGCATTTAGCATCTCCCAGAAGCTGTCCTTTTGATTCTTTAAAAATGATATAAAAACCCCGAGATTGCAGGTAGCCACACGCACACACTCAAAAGTCTCAAACACAGGTGAAGATTTTTTTCTCGAGAACCTGGTTAAATATAAAAAAATGAACGAAAAGGGGAAGGGGGGAACCGAAGAACACGTGTTTCCACAATGTACTCTTGAAACAGTTAACCGGACAGTGACAGCCTCCATGACATCTTCTTCCTCTCTTATCTCTGAACCCTGTCCCCCCGACCCAACAACGGACAAAATAACTTAAAATTTGCGAAACGTGTAGACTGTTTAAGAAAACCACACACCAAAGCCTAAGAAACCGCGGAAGTTCGTGGTCCAAACCAAACGAAGGATTATTAACAGCGCTTCCGTGACCTGGTATTGTGAGTCATACCTTTATCAAACGTTTGTGGTCATCTTTTTCCCTTTCTTCTACCACTGTCAAATTCTACAACGGCATGCAATTGTTACATTCGGCCAGATGTTTTGAAACTTCGGAGTACGGGTCCTTTTTCTTTATAGAGCGCTTATGTTCCGTTAACCGTTCATTTATACAACACTTAGTCTGTCCGATATAATAAAGGCGACACAAAAAGGCATCTTATAAATAACACCTGACACACAATTTACATCCTTCTCTTTGTGCTTTTTGCACAACGTGAAACAGTCGACGCATAGGGGGTGAAGGGGTTTTATCTATAATTTGTGCTAAAGGCTTTGTCGACATTGAACTTGTTGGCTAATGCTTCGATATTGTGAGACACGCTATAAGAATACGGAAAGACAACGCACTTTGAAGGTCGAGTACATTTTTTAACTTACTTTTTTGGAGATGGTAGATACCGCAATTGTCTCAAGATGAGCTCCCGAGGGTAACCCGCAAAGCCTAAACTTTCGGTCAAACAACGAAAAGATGAGCCAATTGAAGGCAAGCAAGACTTCTTTAGTGATGCTTTTACGAGATTCCTAAGGATCCTAAATTTCACATGCTTCGAATGGCAGCTGCTCAAGTGAAGAAGAGGTTTTTGAGCGGGGTGTGTCATATAAGGTTATACACGGGTATCTAGTTGATATTTCTGTTTCTTTCGTATTTTATACGTTACTCCCCAATGTGTGGAGGGAACGGAATCACAAATGATTTTCCGAGAAAAATTTATTTCTCGAGAAAACAAAAAAGACTACATTAAGGCGGCAAACCCGTTTTTGCATTTGTAATTTCTGCCAAGTTTGATGGCACGCAATAGAAAAAAGCAAACAATACAAAACTCAAATTTTTTTTCTTATAGAGTAGTCTATAATGGCAGTACATGAAACAATTGATAGGAGTTTGGAAAATATATATCGTGCGTAACAAATGCGCAAAAAGGCTATTTCGACGTGTTTACCTTATATTTGTGATTTGTTATCTCCTGGAGTTTTTAAGATATATTGCTTAAATATTTTTCACAGGATCTTTACATAAGGGTCTATTGTCTATATATAACGTGTCTCTCTGACTTATAAAGAGAAATATTTGCATTTCCCTAAAGAAAGCTGAAAACGAGAATTCCCGCAAAATCAACGTGCAATAATAAAAAAAAAAAAACATCTTCCATTTTTTCTAAATTTCGGTGAAACATTCTACACTATATCGCCCTGTTTTCTCATTAAATCATGTTGCATTATTTTGTCTCTGTCAAAAATGCAACCCTTCGAATTGCAGGAATTTGGCTACATTGACATTTTTAACTAATAATGGTCCGCTGTTATCTCGTAAGATTGTCAAGTTTTACTATTTATTCTTTACTCATATATTATTCTCAACAGTATCTATCACAGATATATATTTTGTTGCTCTTGCTTAAAATTGAAAATAATTACAGCGCTTCAAACATGTCTCATTGTAAAATGCTCTGCTAATTCAACGTGCAACTAAAACAAAAGCAGATTATTTTTTAGCTTAGGTGATGTATACTGCACCACATTGCCGCGCTTTGCATTAAAATGTGTGTTGCTTTATTTTGTCCCGGTCAAAAACGCCCAGAACTTGAAATTGTACTATGTATACCCCCCAAATCAATATTTTTGTTGCTAGCTGCCGCGGCCTCAATTACTCTTACGTTCTATAAAAGAAAGTTATCAAAATTTTATATTTTGTTCAATTTTTGGCCAAGTCTAAATTCGATATATATGACTCTATAAACACATCTATTAAGCAGTAGTTCACAGCTTCAACTGCATCCGTCCTGTGACGAGCCCGCCCCTCATGCTTATTTCAAATGTCGCAGCTCGGTATACGCGTGACCCGATACGAAAAGTGCCAGAAACTGAGAAACAGAACACCCCAGCTTGCGCTCTCGAAGTAAGAACCGAACACACCTTATTGGTGTGTTCGGTTGTGTTTCAGGTCACGCGTATACCGAGCAGCGACATTTGAAATAAGCATGAAGGGCGAACTCGTCACAGGACGGATGCAGTTGAAGCTGTGAACTGCTGATTAATAGATGTGTTTATAGAGTTATATATATTAAAATTAAACTGGGGCAAAAAATAAACAAAATATAAAATTATGATAAGTTTCTTTTATTGTTCACATTAATTGAAGAGCGTGTTGGTAAACTTTCTTTTATTTCTTCTTCTGTCTGGCCGCGCCCAGTCTGTTGCTTCCAGGTGTCCCGTGAGTCTCCGTTGCCAGCCGCTTGGGCCTTCCCTCCCGGCGTCTCCGGTTACATCCGCCGCGCTGTCGTTGTTCGGCTCAATGGGTCACGAACACGCACACACTTCCTTCACACCCTTTCTTTTTTTTTTGGCGGTTCTACATTGCGGGTAATGCTTTTGGGCTCATTTACGTTGTTGCCATTTGAAAGAAATGTTCGTTGTACCTTGTCCGTAGTTTGTTTGATTCTTTCTGTTGCCAGTCATTCATTAATAGAACGTAGGAGTAATTGAGGCCGCGGCAGCTAGAAACAAAAATGTTGATCTGGCGTGTATAAATAGTACAATTCGAAGCTCTGGTGTTTTTGACCGGGACAAAATAAAGCAACACACATTTTAATGGAACTCTCGGCAAAGTGGTGCAGTATACATTACCAAAAAAAAAATCAGCTTTTTTTTTAGTGTCACGTTGAATTAGCAGAGCAGTTTTACACTGAGACGTGTTTGAAGCGTTGTAAATATTTTTTAATTTTAAACGAGAATAACCACATCTATGAGAGATCTTGTTGAGAAGAATATGTGAGTAAAAAACTAAATAGTAAAGCTTGAAAATCTTACCAGATAACAGCAAACCAAATTAGTTAAAAATGTCAAAGTAGCCAAACTCCTGTAATTCGAAGTGTTGTATTTCCGACAGAGACAAAACAATGCAACATCTTTTAATGAGAAAGCAGGGAAATGTGTGTAGAATGCTTAACCGAAGTTTCAAAAAACATCGAAGATGTTTTTTTTTATTGCTAGTTGAAGTTGCGGGACTTCTCGTGTTCAGCTATGTTTGGAGCACTGTAAATAGTTTTATCTATAAGTCAGAGACACATATATGGAGACTATAGACCATTAAGTAAACATCCCATGAAAAAAGTTAAATGATTTATGTTAAAAACTCTACGAGATAACAAATCCCGAACATACTATAAAAACGTCACTGTAGCCACCTTTGTGCATTTTTACGCACGACTTATATTTCCAAAATTCTATAATTTGTTTTATGTATTTCCATTATAGACTAATATAGGAGACAAAACGTTTGAGTTTTATATTGTTTGTTTTTTGTCTATAGCGCAGTATTGTGCCCGTTACCGAAAATAGGTAAAGAAATAGTTTTACTCGTTACCTTCGAAAGAAGCTAGCACGTTACAGAGCTCCGTTTTCATTTTTCAGCTGTAATAAAATACCGGTGTCGTTACTTGCCATGATTAACGGACGTTACTTTTACGTTAGTTTGTCATTACTTTGTGTTTCGCTGCTAGTGTATGAGAGCTTTTAGTATATGACTGTAGAGTCTCAACAACAAACGTCTCTATAAGATTGTCGAACACTTCTTGAGAAACGGGAGCTTGATGCATACGGTCGATCTTCTTCTGCTTCAGCAAGGGCGTGTCGGGAAAGTGGGTTATAGTCTCGGTTTTTCGTTTCTTTGAAGTTACCAGACACTCATATATCTTCTGCGAATGGAGGGATTGGCAGAAAAGAAAAAAACAATTAGAACTGATGCGAAGCACTGCTGGAGATTTCTAGTTATCAGTGGTGTGGAACAACGAAACATTAACTAAAGAGACTTCATCACGAATTGGTCTAGAAAAAACTCTATATATAATTCTCAAAATTAAACAAATTTCAAATAGGCGTGTTCCTATATACCTGCCATGATGGATTTAACCTCCCTCAGAAATATCCAAGTAAACTGAACTAAGCCGTTTCAGAAGACTTTTCGCTTGCTTACATTATTGAGCATTGTGAGATGTATCTGAAAAACTGCGACTAACAAAACGATCTTGAAAGAAAGGTGTGTTCTTTTGGCTAAGAAAGCTCAACGACGACATTTTAACCGAACAAAAGTGACACTGGAGAATAAATCACCTTAATGTGCTTTTTCAAATCAGAGTTTGAGCTCCTAGATATGCTCAGCAGCTTGAGTTTTGGCATACTAAGTAGGCACTCAAACAGCAAATTGTCTGACTTCGTTCACCTCGGTTCAAACATAGCAATTAGCCCGGACCATAATAACGTAGTTTGGGTGGCCGACGCCATCTTGCATGAAAAGTGAGTGCGAGATGGCAGTAAAAGGGTCTTTTATAACAAGCGTTCCAAAACGGCCTGGTTAGTTAGTGGCAGACGTTACATGCCAAAGACAACTGTTCAGTACACGGTCTGCTCACAAACAACACACGTTATGGCCCCACCGGTCTAAGTCACAGTCCGGTTTAGGCTACTCAAGCAACTAAAAGAGGACACCGATCGCTTATTACAACCAATTATTATAACCAAAGGAAAGTATTGGTGATTATAAACGAAGTATAAAGCCAGCCATTATTTGGTTATAATCACTTGCATACTCGTAGTTTCGTTACCTGTATGTATGAATAAAAAAGGTGGCGAGCGCTAATAAGCTCTTTACCATAAGTTTCTTTTTCACTTGTGAAAAACTTTTTTTTTTCTTTCACGCCGGCCGCAGGAAAGTAAGGGCGAAGCAGGCGAAAGCCATCACTATTACTGCTACGAATATGTTTCTCTAAAAATGGTACAGTAGCCTTCACACAGAACCAGGAACTGCGAGAAGGATAAGCCGGGCGCAGCGCCCAGCAATAGATATTTTAGTCTTTGAATGCCAGGGAGTTGGCGGCTAACTGCGATACACAGAACGTGCCATCCGTGGTAGTTGCGCAGTCTTTTGTCTAATTTTTGAGGCACTATGGGTGAAAGGATGCCCAGAGGATTAAGGGGGAGGCGACCTTCTGAACAGAGTTGGTTTTCAGCCAGAGACTGAACCTTTGTACCACGTCGGCAGGGATTTTAAAATGTGGTGACGTCTTTCTGGTGACGGACACCTTTCAATCCTGCGATAACCTTGCCACTTATTTTGGTTCAAAGCGTGGAATCGTCAACTATTCAAAATTTCGAATTTATCCTTTCTTTTTTTGACAGAACGAGAACTTATCTATTTTGAAGAGAAGAATTTGACCAGCTGAAGTAGTTAGGGACGATTATTCAGAATCCTTCGAGCGGCGGCAGACCGTTGCCTTCTGAGCAGATGTTTCTTTCCATCGGGACGACTGCTCCTTTAGGGGATGTCAACGGTTTTCTTAGTAGCTTCGATACAAACACTGCACCCAGGACGCTTAGGAATTTCGCAAAAGGATAATCTCGCGTCTTTTTACCTGGTCGTGGGAACGTTGAAACTGTCTTCTCGGGCAGTTTGAAATGACGCCGTTTATACATAGCTTTGTTGGGGATTCTTTGCCACTTTTTTATAGTACGCAGAATAAAATTATTTTGCTTTGAAACAATCATGCGGCCATTTTTAATCAAAAGTAATGAGTAACGGATAACGTAAATTGATTGCAGATACCGTACAATAATAACGTAATTACTGTACCTGTTACTCATTTGGGATTGTAACGAGTACGTTAGTACGTTAGTAAAAAAACTTACGTGTTACCCGTGACGTCGTTAGTTGTAACGCGTTAGTTCCAACACTGCTATTACGTGCCATCAATTTTGGCAGAAATGCCAAAATGCCAAAACGGGTTTGACGCCTTGATATAGTTTTTTTTTTTTTTTTTTCGAGAAATAATTTTTTTTTTGCAAAACCTTTTGTGATTCCGTTCCCTACACTTTGGGTAGTAACATATAAAAATACAAACAAAAACAAATATGTCAACTGGACACGACTGCATGATCTTATCTGAACTGACACACCCTGCGTCATTTCCGTACTCCTAACAAAGCTAAAGTTGAAGCTTCGGCGAGTTGGTATGACATTTTAAAAGGTTAGAACAGCGCAAAAAACAACGGACAGTGTAAAGAAGGACACAGACAAAGCGCTTTGTTTTTGCGTTGTTTTAACCTTTTAAAATCCTAACAAAGACCTGAACAAGTGCGGAGTTGAGAATCGAGGTATTGAAGGCGACCTTCCTTTGGTCTTTCAGTGAAAAACTTTTACTCGGGGGCTGCTTTGACCTTTATCTTCAGCATAGACGCCGCTAGAGACGTATCTGTAGAGCAAACCAAAGTGCCATCAACGTATCTCCTCATCGGTATTTCATAAGGTGACCTGTTGTTAAAAGACTCAAGAATACATAAATCGAGACACCTTAGAAAAATATCCGAAAGAGCTGGGGCCACCGTTGCACCACTACACACTCCTCGCTGTTTGATATTGTCACGAATGACAAGTGATGAGGCGGCAAATAACTGAGTAAACTAAACGTTTAATCGGGCGAACTTGTGCCCAAAATAAAGAAGGAAACAAAGGACAACAGTAGAGCGTCGCGGGCGTCGAAGTCGGCGAAAGAGCAGAGTCGAACGCTGGGGCGAAACTGACTTGGCTCGCCACGCGAAGCCCCTTATGTACACGCGTAGGCTTCTGGAATAATCGGCGTAGAAGGTTCGGCGTGTAGAACTTTCTAAACTCGAACAAGCAACACGGTTCTCGAATTTACCAGAACATTACATTGGATGTCAACAGAAAGGTGTCCCCGCGGCCAGGAATCGAACCCTGGCTTTCCGCGTGGGAGGCAGGGGCTATACCCGTTAGGCCACGCGCGCGCTGCCTACTTGGCAAGCTGCGCATGCGGCATTACTCCCCCCTTTTAAAAAGTGCATCGCCCCGATGCAGCACAAAACAAACCAAACAAAAAAGAACGGTAAGCTAAAGAGTCACTTGGAACACATAAGGTCCACAGTCCTATCGAGCGTAGTACGGCTTCAGGCGCACGACGTGGACGACTTCAGGTCGTGGTGGGCGGCGTGATGATGTTCTTGTTCCGTCGGGCATCACCTCGTAGTTCAGATCCCCGAGTCGACGAAGCACTTTGTAAGGTCCGAAGTATCGTTTCAGCAATTTCTCACTGAGGCCGCGGCGACGGATGGGCGTCCACACCCACACCCTGTCTCCGGGCTGGAAGTGGACATCCCTGCGACGAAGGTTGTAGCGGCCGGCGTCGACCCGTTGCTGGTCTTGAATCAGGAGTCGGGCGAGCTGGCGGACTTCTTCGGCCCGTTGAGCAACCACCTGGGCGTCGTCGCTCTCACTGTCAGCTGGCTCATGGGGCAGCATCGCGTCCAGCATGGTCGTTACTTTCCGACCATGTACCAGCTGGAAGGGTGTGAATCCAGTGGTCTCTTGAACCGCCGTATTGTAGGCGAAGGTGACGTAGGGCAACACCTCGTCCCACGTCTTGTGCTCTACGTCGACGTACATAGAGATCATGTCAGCGATTGTCTTGTTGAGTCGCTCCGTCAGCCCGTTGGTCTGCGGGTGGTAAGCAGTTGTACGACGATGGCTGGTGTGACTGAGTCGGAGGATTTCTTGGGTCAGCTGTGCCATGAACGATGATCCGCGATCTGTAATCAGAACTTTTGGAGCGCCGTGCCGGAGGAC
This sequence comes from Ixodes persulcatus, assembly GCA_013358835.2. Classification (NCBI taxonomy): domain Eukaryota; kingdom Metazoa; phylum Arthropoda; class Arachnida; order Ixodida; family Ixodidae; genus Ixodes; species Ixodes persulcatus. The sequence continues at coordinate 150,676 of JABSTQ010011050.1, forward strand.
GATGGACTCAATGAAAAACTTGGCAACTTCCACGGCAGTCCCTGCAGGAAGGGCTTTCGTTTCGGCGTACCGCGTGAGATAATCTGTGGCTACGATGATCCAGCGGTTCCCCGACGTCGACGGCGGAAAAGGGCCAAGTAGGTCCATTCCGATCTGCTGGAAGGGTGCTGTTGGCAGAGGAATTGGCTGCAAGAGTCCGGCCGGCCTCGTCGGAGGTTTCTTGCGTCGCTGGCATTCATGGCATGATCGTGTGTATAGATGGACGGTTTTGGGGAGCTTGGGCCAGTAATACTTTTCACGAATACGGGCCAGTGTCCGGCTGTAACCAAGGTGTCCGGACGTCGGGTCGTCGTGGCAGGCTTGAAAGATCTCCTCCCGAAGGTCGGTCGGGATTACCAGCAGCCACGGCGAGTTGTTGTTCCCGAAGTTCTCTTAGTAGAGTACACCTTGTCGAATGGCGAAGGTCGGCAGTACTCGTGAGAAGACACGTGGCACGGTACTCCCGCCCCCTTCCAGGTGATCTATTAGTGCGTGCTGCTCAGGATCGTTTCGTTGACGTCGGGCCATGTCGTCGGTGTTCACTGCGCCCAGGAAACACTCGTCGTCATCGTCGTCGCTGCTGCCGGAAGGTGTTTCGACGGGAGCTCTGGATAGGCAGTCGGCGACGCTGTGCTTGCGGCCTGACTTGTAGACCACGGTCATGTTGAAGCCGTCCTGACGGGTCCTTGAGGTTCGCAAGCCAGCAGAGCGAGTGGTGGTCTGTGACTACGCGGAACGGGCTCCCGTATATGTACGGACGAAACTTCGTGATTGCCCAGACGACCGCAAGGCATTCTTTCTCAGTCGTGGAGTAATTTCTTTCCGCCTTGGACAATGTCCGACTTGCGTAGGCGATGACTCGCTCGGTGCCTTCTTGTACTTGAACCAGTACCGCGCCAAGTCCTGCATTACTTGCGTCCGTGTGAATCTCGGTTTCCGCATCCTGGTCGAAATGTCCAAGAACAGGAGGAGTCTGCAGTCGTCGCTTCAGCTCGTCGAATGCCTGCTGCTGCTCCTTGGCCCATTCGAACTTCTCGGCGTCCTTCGTGAGGTTTGTGAGTGGCGCGGAAATTCTCGCGAAATCTCGAACGAAGCGCCGATAGTAAGCACATAGTCCAAGGAACCTTCGCACGGCCTTCTTGTCTCTTGGCGCTGGAAATTCTGCGACGGCGCGAGTCTTCTCTGGGTCTGGGCGAATGCCTTCGTTTCTAACCACGTGACCTAGGAACTTCAGTTCGTCATAGGCGAACCGACACTTTGACGGCTTGAGGGTGAGTCCGGCGGTCCTTATGGCTTGGAGAACAGCTCGGAGTCGTCGCAAGTGCTCGTCGAAGTCGCCGGAAAACACTACGACGTCGTCGAGGTAGACGAGACAGCTGTGCCACTTCAGTCCTGCCAATACGGTGTCCATGACACGCTGGAAAGTTGCTGGCGCCGTGCATAGTCCTAAGGGCATCACCTTGAACTCGTACAGTCCATCCGGCGTGACGAAGGCTGTCTTCTCTCGGTCCCGTTCGTCGACTTCGATCTGCCAGTATCCGCTCTTCAGGTCCATCGATGAAAAGTATCGAGAGTGGCGCAGCCGGTCTAACGTGTCGTCGATGCGGGGGAGTGGATAGACGTCCTTTTTCGTCACTGCGTTTAGCTGCCTGTAGTCCACGCAGAACCTAAGCGTCCCGTCCTTCTTCTTAACCAGTACGACTGGAGAGGCCCATGGACTGCTTGAAGGTTGGATTATGTCGTCGTTCAGCATTTCTTGAACTTGCTCCTGGATCACCTGCTTTTCTTTAACAGAGACTCTGTATGGAGATCGATGCACAGGGCGCGCGTCGTTCTCAGTAACGATGCGGTGCTTCGCAACGGCTGTTTGGCGCACCTTCGACGACGTCGCAAAGCAGTCACGGTATTCGGCGAGGAGGTTAATCAGCTGCCGTCGTTTCGGGTCCGGAAGCTTAGGGTCGATGTCGAGCTGCGCTGGCGACGTACCGTCTTGCTGTGGTGGCGGGGATTCGTCAGTAATGGCGGCGATTTCGGCGGAGTTTCGGAGTTCCTCGACGTGGCCAACGGCTGCACCTTTTGTGAGGTGTTGCGTTTCATTCCGGAAGTTTGTCACGAGGACCACAGTGCGGCCATCCTGAAGCTCAGCTACTCCTCGTGCGACGCCTATTCCTCTTCCTAGGAGCAACTGGAGGTTGCCTTCCAGAACAACTTCGCCGCGGGTAGCTGCATCGGTCACGACGGGTACGATAACACTTGATCGCGGCGGCAAGTTCACGTGGTCGGCAGCGACTCGGACGGCGGCTGACGTTGTTTGGGGTTTCTCTGAAGGCAGAACAGGCTTGCGGAGCGTCAGTCTGTTCTCACCAAGGTCGATGACGGCGCCGTATTCACACAAGAAGTCCATGCCGAGAATTACGTCTCTGGAACAGTCTTGTAGAACGATGAACTTCACAGTGCACGTCTCACTGTGGATCTCGACGCGAGCAGTGCATCTCCCGACTGGTGTAATGAGGTGTCCTCCGGCGGTTCGTATTTGAGGTCCATCCCACGGCGTCATGACTTTTCGAAGACGGCGGGAGAGCCTCCCACTCAAAACGGAGTAGTCTGCTCCGGTGTCGACGAGTGCCGTCACGTTGTGGCCGTCAATGATAACGTTGAGGTTATTCGACACTTTTACAGGAACGTCGTTTCGAGGCGTTGTGGCGTTTGAGTGGGAGAGCTCCGACGATCTTGGAGGGTCTTGGCATCGTTCGTCATCGGCAACGCCACCTCCCGGCATTGCCGCGCCTAGTTTTCCCGACGGGAAGCGATGGGTGACAGGCTGTCTCGGCGACACCGGCGGAAGGGCGATGGCGAGCGTCGAGGAGATGGTGAACGGAATACCCGGCGGGGAGATGACTCAGGCGATGAAGAGCGGCGGAGGTAGTCCTCAATGTCCCGAGGTCGCTCTCCAGGACGTGGTCGAGGGTCGTTGGGCGCAAACCCTCGTAGGCCCAGCTGGCGGTAGGGGCATCGTCGGTAGATGTGGTTCGCTTCACCACAGTGGTAGCACATGAGGCGTCGATCGGCCGTCCTCCAAACGTCGGTCCTCCTCGCACCACGCTGCTCTGGGCGTGGAGCATACTGCGGCGCCGGTGCCTCGCGTCTAGGAGCTTGCTGGTAGTGTGCTGTGACGGGAGGTTCTCGCTTGGCGGCGGCGGCGTAGGTCAGGACCGACCGTTCGGGAGCCACTGCGACGGGGACCTCTGGCAAGAGAGCCCGGTGTACCTCCTCGCGAACAGCCTCGGCGATTGAAACAGCGGCAGGTCGTTCTGGAGAAGGGAGCAACCGCTTCAGCTCTTCTCGAACCACATCCCGAATGACCTCCCGAAGGTTCTCGATGCCAACTTCGCCGAGGTCAGGGAGGGAAGATGGAAGGGATGAGGTGGCAGCTACGCCGGCGACTCTCTGATAATGACTTGCCCTGGCCGACAGCGCTCGTTCAATGTTAGTTGCCTCAGCAACAAATTCATCTACTGTCGTCGGTGGATTGCGAACGAGTCCGCCAAAAATCTCGCTTTTCACACCTCTCATGAGGACGCGCAGCTTCTTGTCTTCAGCGGCTCCAGGGTCGGCACGGGCGCACAGGCGCAGGACATCTTCGGTGAAGCTTGTCACGCTCTCGTTCAGACCTTGGCATCTTCTTTGAAGGATGTCCTCGGCTCGTTGACGTCGGTGTTGGTTTGTGAAGGTGCGCTTTAGCTCCTCCACGCACGTCTCCCACGTCGTGAGGGAAGCCTCGTGGTTCTCAAACCATTGTCTTGCCGTTCCCTCGAGTGCGAACAAGGTTTTGGAGGCGCTGTTCTGCCGTCCACGCGTTGTAGCGGGCCACACGTTCGTAGTGCTGTAGCCAGTCTTCTACGTCCTCGTAGATTTCACCGTGGAATGGCGTCGGCACACGGGGAACCACAGGCAGGAAGACGTAGGACGGTGCTGCTTGGGGGTTTTCCGTCGGCTGGGCCGTGGAGTTCATCGTCGGCTTCGGTAGCTTCTTTGTTTTGTCCGGTAGTGGTCCAAACTCAGGGCGTTGTCCTTGCAGACGCTGGCTTGCCCGAGGCCCTGCCTCTTCCACGAGTCGACGACTTGGAGTGGGACTTGCCGAACGGGTCCTCGGAGGGGTACGGTTGAGAAACATAGGGTGCGTACCCCGCACCTCCACCAAAATGTCACGAATGACAAGTGATGAGGCGGCAAATAACTGAGTAAACTAAACGTTTAATCGGGCGAACTTGTGCCCAAAATAAAGAAGGAAACAAAGGATAACAGTAGAGCGTCGCGGGCGTCGAAGTCGGCGAAAGAGCAGAGTCGAACGCTGGGGCGAAACTGACTTGGCTCGCCACGCGAAGCCCCTTATGTACACGCGTAGGCTTCTGGAATAATCGGCGTAGAAGGTTCGGCGTGTAGAACTTTCTAAACTCGAACAAGCAACACGGTTCTCGAATTTACCAGAACATTACATTGGATGTCAACAGAAAGGCGTCCCCGCGGCCAGGAATCGAACCCTGGCTTTCCGCGTGTATACCCGTTAGGCCACGCGCGCGCTGCCTACTTGGCAAGCTGCGCGTGCGGCAATATACTCCCGAAAATCATGTTGCACCGCTGTGGAGCCTAAGTACACCTCTAAGATCTTAAGAACGTCCTGAACCAAAATACTTGATTGCGATTGAAAACTGATCAATTGTTCCTTCAAAAAACTCCTGACCCAAGGCAGTAAAGTCTTCGGTTCAAGAGAATAATGAAGATATTTTATATCTAGTGAAAAAAACTTTGCACCTCTTCCCATGGAACGGCTTTAAGTCAGCCGCTAAATCCCCAGAACACCCCAACGACAATGGAAATTTTGAATCCAAAATCGTAAGAGTCTGCAAAAGAAATGGTGAACAATTTTTTGCCACGTGCCATTCTCATTTATGAGAATGAGTGAAAAATCCAACCTTGTGATCTTTACGAACAAATTTTATGCGAAACGTGTCTTTAGAAATACTACTAATTCCGGTGGCTAATGCAGTTAGATCGGTGTTCTTAAAAAAACTTTACGATTTCCCCTTTTGACTGCCTCAAATTACATTCAAGCGGCTTATGCAACCCTGACATGGCTTCGTGCGATTTTCTCCGGAACTCAACTACAGCTAACACCGAAAACACACCTGTCTTGTCGGTTTCTAAGAATGCGACTCCTTTCTCCTCTAACTCCTTCTTGACTGATACAGTCTTATTAAAATTTCGCCCCTAATTCGGTTGTTTCTATCAACTCAACCCACTTTCCACATGTGTACTCCCACTCGGTGTGGGTTGTTTGCAAACTTGAGAAACGCCTGGCCCAGATGGAAGCGGAGTTGTCGTACATTGGAATTTGCCTCCGACACAACTACGTCTTCCCAACACGTTTTGGCCATCTAGCATCTATGCAGGTCGCCTGGCGTCGGAACAAGGGGATTCTCAACGACTACAGGAACGGCACAAGGGATCAGCTCCAAACCACGAATATTCTCTGCGACCAACTTTGGACTGCTCTTATAGGTGGGAACTTTCAATTTAAACCAATGTTTCATTAGTGGCTTGCGCAGAAAAAGTTGGACTACGATGTAACATTTAGATGTGTAAGACTGCAGATATACTCTCAGAGAAATTCGGGTACGGTTGTATCATACGTAATATATGTACTAAAAAGGACTGTCAACCAATGCAACGTTTGGCTCTCAAAGCCGACGGAACGCATTCTAACGAACGGTCCAAACTTTTGTGTTAACTTAAAACCGTCCAGGATGGATATCGTGTCTGCCATTCAAAATGTGTCTAGCGTTGTCGCTGACCCGGCGGGAAAAACTGCACTGTAACGTCTTCTCGAAAATGATGTCTTGTTTGGCAGACTATTCATACAAAAGCAACCTTAGAATTTTTAGTAAGATATAATCAGTCAAGAGGGAGTTAGAGGAGAAAGGAGTGGCACTCTTAGAAACCAACAAGACAGGTCTGCTTTTTGTGTTACCTGTAGTTGGGTTCCGGAGGAAATCGCACGAAGCGATGTAAATGATGTTTAAAGTGCCTCTGACACGCCAAACAAAATTCAAAGTGCCCGCCAGTGACCTGTAACGTAACAGTGTAGTGCAAGGTGTCGGGGCAGTCAGAAGGGAGGCGTCGAGCTACGTCACTAAAATTGGGTTCGGCGGAAGTCGCGTCAGTTTCAGTCCTCGTGCTCTCCACGACCGTGCCTAAAACTGTGTTTTTATATTTTTTGTTATTCTGCTCTTTTCCTCGAGCGATCGTAGAAAACGAAGTTTCAGTTCCCTTAGCTTTCTATTGCTGCACCATTGGTTAGTTTTCGTGCTGTAAAAGCTCCCTACTGAAAAAAACTATATGAACCCATATGGAAAACCATAAAGAACAGTATGGATTTATATGGTTCCATATGGCAAACCATATGGCATGGTATGGATTTATACGGTTCCATATGGCTGAACCATACCAAGCCATACCATACACATATGGTTTCATATAGGTGGATATGGCTGAACCATACGGAGCCATTCTATGCACATATGGTTCCGCATAGTTGGATATGGCTGAACCATACCGAGCCATACCATACACATGTGATTCCGTATGGTTGTATAGGCTGGCCCATACAAGACTATATTCATTCATATAGTCGCACCAGTACCATATACTCAATTCCACCTCATTGACATTCGCGTCGCTGACCAAACGCGCTCGTGGCCGAATGGTTATCGTCTTTAAATCCTACGCAAGGTGCTCGAGGTTTGATGCCTGGGAGCGGACGCGCCTTTTTGTTATTTCTGTAAATTTTGATTTCTGGTAAATTCGAGAACCCTGTTGTTTATTTGAGGTAAGAATGTTCTACTGGCCGAACCTCCGACGCTGATTTTTCCAGGAGCCCACTCGTGTACATAAGGAGCTCCGTGTTGCGAGCCGGGGACAGTCTCGCCCCAGCGTTTCATTGGAAGTTGATACTCTGCTGGCAGCTGGCACACCGGGGAAAAGAAATGCCGGCCGTTGTCCCCTCTCCGGTCTTGTATAAAACAGATTGTGAAAGCGGCGATTTGAATCTATAAGTAGCGCAGTGGTAAGGTGTTTGTCTCTGAATCAGGAGGAGGCTGGTTCGATCCTCAACAAGCTTAAGTTTTGGGGTTTTTTTCTTCTTTTTTTGTTGAGGCATTTGGCGATATTTCCCAGGTAGCACCAAAACATTATAATAATGTTATTTTTTTGTTTGGCCCAAACGTTTGAAAAATGTCCTTAATGTCCTTTTTTTTAATGTTTTGACAATGTTTATGTGTACGTTAGATTAATGTTTTTCCAAACATTATTTTAACACACAGGAAATGTTCCTACAACATAAATTTAATGTTTGCAAAAATTAAACTAACATTATATTAACATTCGTGAAACACTTTTACAACCGCTATGCAACGTTTGTAAAACATTAAATTCACATCAAAGAAAATGGTACTGCTACACTAGCAGAATATCCACAAAATGTTAGAAAGAAGTTTTCAGTTGACGAAGACAAAAATATTGTAAATCAGACGCAACCGCTACCCATGCAGTTACACCTCTGCTGTTGAACGAGGCGAACTTCATGGGTAGCAATTGCATCTGATTACAATACTTTTGTCTTCGTCAACTGAAAAGTTCTTTCTAACATTTTGTGGATATTCTGCTAGTGTAGCAGTACCATTTTCTTTGATGTGAATTTAATGTTTTATAAACTAGCGTACCAACAAAACCATAGGTAGTCAAAGCTGGAAGAAAGGTGTTGGAAAGGAACCTCCTTGAAACCCAAAGAGAGGCAGTGTTTCGCTACAGACATGGCTTTTCCAAGGTCTGAAAAAGCTAAGACTTGCAGCAAAATATTGCGTCCTGGGTCTTCGAGGAGGTCCTTTTTCGCATACATACATAGCAATGTTTTCCAGAAGATGAAAGACCGGAATCTAGTGCACTATATACATAACTGCAGAGAATTGACTGTATGCACCTTTTGAAGAAGCATATCCGTTAACTGAGGAAAAGAATGTTTGTGAAAGGCACAATACTGCACACTATTAACAACAACGCTAGAATGCACGATCATTACCAAGCTCCTTTTCATCACAGCACATATTGAGACAAAATTAATTGCAATTTACTACCCTTGCAAAGATGAAATCAGTCGGGTACATGTACTAAAACAGATTTATTGTGGTTTCAAATTAAACCAAAAGAAGCATATTACATACGAGCAAGGATGCTGCTAGACTCAACTGTTAAAATGAGTCACCAATAATTTAAAACAAATCTGTATGTACACATCGCGACACTGTTAGCGCGAACACAATATTGGTGCATTTTCGCATTTTACTTCTAAATAGTATTAGCGAGCACTAAATTTTATCGCTTACGTTATAGAACTAAATAAGCTCTTTCCATAGCAATAACGACTTGGATGACATCCCTTGGTTTCCACAGAGAAAAACTGGAAAAACCGGTGATCTCCTGTTCGTGCTAACAGTGTCGCGCTCTGTACTACAGCAACAAGCTTGAAACTGACTAGAAGTGGTGACTAGAACAGGTGATTAGGAATGAACAAACTAGAGTATATATTGTGACGGCTTGAAGCTGAGCCATACCTACTTGCCACAATACCTTTATTGGAAGAAGGCATGCCTTGCTTTAACTTTGGAAAAAATTTACATTATAGTTGTCCTTGCGGTGGCCATCTTGATGCCCCTCCATGCTTGTGCTTATAGTTTTCCTCCAGTTGAAGACTTCTTCGGTATCTTCATAGTGAATGCAAGTGCAGCTTGAAATAAAGAGCAGAAGAGGATTCGAAATCAACACACAATAACAACAAATTGTATGTGACATACATGGTTAAAGTGAGCGAGCAACGTGCTTACTAACTAGCCCAGCTCCCCTGCTTTCTACTGTACATGACATATAAAACAAACCTTCCATAAATTGAACCAACGTAAAAATTTGCATTGATATGAATACCCCATACAACAAGTGCTTAAGAAATAAAACTAGCAAATTAGAATTACACAACTGCTCAGTGATATTATGCACATTAAACTGAGCCAGATCTCCCTTTGTGTATACAGTAGGCTCGCGATAATTCAAACTCGGATATTTAATACTTCTGGTTAAGTCAAACAATTTTCAAAACTTGGGTTGTCCCGCTACTTTTTCAATGTATTCATAAGCCGCTTCACTCGAAGAGCGTTTTCGTGTAATTCATACTTTTTGTTCTCGCGGCACCGTTGAGCGCACTTTTTTCCGAGCACTGGTGCACTGCGGAGAAGCAACACCCGTAAAGCTTGCTTCCGCTGGTGTTGCTTTTCTGCAGAGCAGAGCCATACAGACCTTTTCTGCAAGTGCGCGGCCATCTTGAATTGACGTCACTTCCAGTATGGGCGAAAACATTGTTTTGCCTTTGCCATGCCAATAGAAGGCATTTAGGATATAAACGTAACCGTCACACTTTCTCGATTTGCCTCCCCTTTATTTTTTTAATATTTGCAGGTTGAAACGTTGGATTATTTTTTCGTCGCCCGTACCGGATAGGCCTATTAGGTGGCTGGGGACGACAGTACACAGAAAATGTCTATATAGACCGTTTTACTGAAAGAGGGCGAGGGAGAAAAGGGGAAAGGGCTACCGGCGCTTTCTTTCTTGCTGGATGGAGCGTTAGAAAGAGTGAAAGTCCCGGATGGGAGGCTTTGCCAGTGTTGGGTGTAGGCATTGCCCAAACTTCATTCGCGTTTTGTTCTCTGTTTTAAACTCCCAAACTTAATTAGAAGCACGGGCTTGGATGGTGACAGTCCCCCGGTCATCGGGACACCGTTGCACAGTTAAGGTGCACGAATAACGACAGAAAGCGTAGAATACTGTTTGAGTACCCATGTAGCTTGTACAGAATCCGGCAAGGTGAGTGCGGCTGCAATGTCTTTGAGCTCCATCGCTTTCCGCATGACCCCAGTTTCCGGCGGCAGTGGCTTGCATCCCTAAATCGAAGACTTTTCCCCAATGCCATCCTCTCAACTGCGCTCGGAGCATTTTGTGAATGTAATGCGTACCGCACTTGACGCTGTACCGTCGATGAACATGGGGTATGCTCGCAAGGTGCGTGCAAGTTTTCTCCTAATAATTGCTACATAAGATTGTAACTTTTTGGAACTGAATTTATTTTAAAATCAATATTCTGAAGTGGTGACAATGACTCGATTTTATTATCTACAGCACTTGTGAAGGCTGATTTCCGCCGCTGGGTGTGGCTGGAAATTGTCAAAAAGATAGTTCTATCGGTTTGCCTGAATCGCAATCACCTGCGCGAAAACAGAGAGCCGTGAACCTATGCAGACCGCCACAACGCGACTAGATTCTTCTCATTTTCAAAATTAGTACATAATGTAGCTGGAAAGAAACCTTCAATTTCGGTTGCTGAAAGTTGAAACATGCTCATGCATCAATGTTTATAAACAATGAAACATGCTCATGCATCGGTGTTTATAAACGTTTCATTTGAGGATCCCGTGCTGACAAGTGTGTCTTTTGTCGAGAACTGAAAAGAGCAAAGTCGAGATGGGCGATTGCCGGAGCGAGTAAATCAGTGCTTCAACGATTCAAAATCGATGCACAAGCATGTTTTAACTTTCAGCAACAGAAATTGAAGACAGAAATTTAAGTTTTTTTTCCATCTACATTATGTACTAATTTTAAAAATAAGAAGAATCTAGTCGCATTGTGACAGTCAACATAGGTTCACAGCTCTCTGGTATTGCACAGGAGATTGCGATTCAGGAAAACCGGTAGAACTAGCTTTTATACGATTTCTAGCCACACCCAGCCATAGAAATCAGCCTTCAACTATGTGTGTTTCCTGATAAAATTGAGTCATTGTCAACACTTCAAAATATCAATATTAAGATAAATTCGGTAACAAAAATTTCCGGGCTGAAACAGCAATTATCACAAAAAAACTTGCACGCACCTTGCAAGCATATCCCATGTTCATTGACAGTACAGCGTTAAGTTTGGTGCGCGCTCCATTCAGACAAGAGTAAAGCTATATGCACTACGCGGAGAGCTCATGCCGCTTGGGTCACCCTTTTCGAACGGCACGTGTATCACTGGGGAGCTCGTTAACCCCCCCCCCCCCCATTCATGCTACTTCGCGGCGACAGTGTGCGGCTGCTAATTACAAAACTTAACCTGTAAACGCCACATCGCGGCATCCAGCTGGCAACCCGAACCCCGCTGTCCCTGATCGCACCTCCGAAGAGGGAGTCCCATACCATTTAGTTCTGCGAAGTTTCGTCGACAACATTCGTTTATTTTCAGTGTTTATCGTAAAAGAGAAATGTCGTAAATATTGCCGAATGCCTTGACAAAACAAAATGTTAGAGAGAAGAAAAAAAAGAAAAGAGTAGCCCCCCCCACGGATCAAACCCGCGTCCACTTGCGTATAAAGCAGACACCTTACCACTATGCTATGCCACCGCTTAGAAAACTCGTGAAAACAATTTGTTTTATACGCGTTTCGCATAGTGCGTATAGCCATTTCCGGCCGAAGTGCAGTACAGAGTGCGTATAGCTTTACTCTTCACAAAATGTTCCGAGCACAGTTGAGAGGATGGCGTTGGGGAAGTCTTTTTGGTTCACGGACGCACCCCATTGCCGCCGGAGATCGGGGCCATGTGGAAACAGCTGCAGTCACCTTGCTGGATTCCATGGAAGCTACATAGGTCCTCAGACAGTATTCAATGCTTTTTGTGTTTCGTTTGTCACTACTCAATGCGCTTTTTTGTTTTTCTTCCAACTTTCACAATGAAGTACTGCCTGTGGCGCAACATATACAGGATTTTGTATAAAAAGTCAGTGCCCCAGCCGAAAACTGTACTAAGTAACAATAATGTCTTGTTTTATTTTGTCATTTTTTTTTGTTTTGTACTTTGAGCTAAAAGTACGCCCCTGTATATATATTTATTTTGCCTGTATTGTTGTGCATTAGTGCATGTTTGACTGTTGTCAAATGCTAGTTGCATTCTTGGAGCTGGGGCCTCGCCAAGCTGCACTTGTTGCAGCTTTTTGTCCCAGCTGCTATCTTTCTTGTGAAAGAAAATAAAGTATTGATTGATTGATTGATTGAAAAAGAACCCTTTATACTCTTCGCAAACAACATAATCAATGCAGACTCTACTTCTAAAGGCGCGCGTCACGCAATGTTTTGAGTAGTTTCCGAGGAAGAAATTCGAGCTTGAATCCAACCTCCCACAGTGGAAGCGAATACAAACGCCAGCACGCTAACGGCTACCTTTAGCAGTCATGGGCTCCGCAAAACACACCACCTAGCCAGGTGGTACCAAGCCGCCAACCGATTTGCAGAAATCAAGCCTTGTTCACCGCCCGGTCGGTGTCAGGGGCACAAAACGTGTATGGCCGCATGCCTTTACCTGAATACCTGCACACCGGGCGGCACTGTGCAATAAAATGCAATACAACACAATACGAGATAAAGCTCCCTGATACACTCACCAACTGCCTCGCTTGACCCCCCGTGCCTCCGGTGGGACCTTTGCCTCTCGGTGAGTTCCAGCAATCTGACTGCTCGCTCAGTGACAGGTCGGTTCCGGGACTTCCTTGGCAAAAGATCGAGGGTCATTCAATGCGGAAAGCACGTGTGCGACAAGGAACCTCACACGTTCGCTTTCACGCCGACTGCACAGACAAGAACACGTCATAAACGCTCCGAACAGAAAGGACTCAAAAAGTAAAACGAGTGGGCGAGCACTCACCAATTAGACTCAAATCCACAGCTGGTTCTATGAGCACGCCGGCACCTAAGACACTTCCTTTTTCCAAAACGTTCTTCGATGTTTTTTCCTGAAGTGTGAAAGCGCCCAAACCCAAGTAACATTGATATGTTGTAGATATGTTGCGAGAATGTTCCGAATGTTGTGGGAGTGTTGGGGGATTTTGCGCAACGGTCGCCAATATGTTTCTGAGGCAACATTGATCGGCACGACAAAGGCGCAGCGTTAGGCTACTGTTTCGAACCCAATGCTGCCTGGGGAACTGTGTATTAACAGTCGGGAAAAGGTTGAAGGTACAACGTTTGCAAGGCGGCATAATTTAAATGTTGCGCAACTGCAGCGCGCGACATGTTCCTTAAGCAACGTTGTATCAGTGTAGTACAGATGCGAAAATCGCAACGTTGGGTAGTGAACTGTTTCCAATCTGTTTCTGACGCAACATTGATCGGCACGACAAAGGCACAGCGTTAGGCTACTGTTTCGAACCCCATGCTGCCTGGGGAACTGTGTATTAACAGTCGGGAAAAGGTTGCAGGTACAACGTTTGCTAGGCGGCATAATTTAAATGTTGCGCAACTGCAGCGCGCGACATGTTGCTTAAGCAACGTTGTATCAGTGTAGTACAAAGGCAAAAATCGCAACGTTGTGTAGTGAACTGTTTCCAATCTGTTTCTGAGGCAACATTGATCGGCACGACAAAGGCGCAGCGTTAGGCTACTGTTTCGAACCCCATGCTGCCTGGGGAACTGTGTATTAACAGTCGGGAAAAGGTTGAAGGTACTACGTTTGCTAGGCGGCATAATTTAAATGTTGCGCAACTGCAGCGCGCGACATGTTGCTTAAGCAACGTTGTATCAGTGTAGTACAGAGGCAAAAATCGCAACGTTGTGTAGGGAACTGTTTCCAATCTGTTTCGGAGGCAACATTGATCGGCACGACAAAGGCGCATCGTTATTCTACTGTTTCGAACACCATGCTGCCTGGGGAACTGTGTATTAACAGTCGGGAAAAGGTTGCAGGCACAACGTTTGCTAGGCGGCATAATTTAAATGTTGCGCAACTGCAGCGCACGACATGTGGCTTAAGCAACATTGTATCAGTGTAGTACAGAGGCAAAAATCGCAACGTTGTGTAGTGAACTGTTTCCAATCTGTTTCTGAGGCAACATTGATCGGCACGACAAAGGCGCAGCGTTAGGCTACTGTTTCGAACCCCATGCTGCCTGGGGAACTGTGTATTAACAGTCGGGAAAAGGTTGAAGGTACAACGTTTGCTAGGCGGCATAATTGAAATGTTGGGCAACTGCAAGGCGCGGCATGTTGCTTAAGCAACGTTGTATCAGTGTAGTACAAAGGCAAAAATCACAGCGTTGTGTAGTGAGCTGTTTCCAATCTGTTTCTGAGGCGACATTGATCGGCACGACAAAGGCGCACCGTTAGGCTACTGTTTCGAACCCCATGCTGCCTGGGGAACTGTGTTTTAACAGTCGGGGAAAGGTTGAAGGTACAACGTTTGCTAGGCGGCATAATTTAAATGTTGCGCAACTGCAGCGCGCGACATGTTGCTTAAGCAACGTTGTATCAGTGTAGTACAGAGGCAAAAATCGCAACGTTGTGTAGTGAACTGTTTCCAATCAGTTTCTGAGGCAACATTGATCGTCACGACGAAGGCGCAGCGTTAGGCTACTGTTTCGAACCCCATGCTGCCTGGGGAACTGTGTATTAACAGTCGGAAAAAGGTTGCAGGTACAACGTTTGCTAGGCGGCATAATTTAAATGTTGCGCGACTGCAGCGCGCAACATGTTGCTTAAGCAACGTTGTATCAGTGTAGTACAGAGGCAAAAATCACAACGTTTTGTAGTGAACTGTTTCCAATCTTTTTCTGAGGCAACATTGATTGGCACGACAAAGGCGCAGCGTTAGGCTACTGTTTCGAACCCCATGCTGCCTGGGGAATTGTGTATTAACAATCGGAAAAAGGTTGAAGGTACAACGTTTGCTAGGCGGCATAATTTAAATGTTGCGCAACTGCAGCGCGCGACATGTTGCTTAAGCAACATTGTATCAGTGTAGTACAGAGGCAAAAATCGCAACGTTGTGTAGTGAACTGTTTCCAATCTGTTTCTGAGGCAACATTGATCGGCACGACAAAGGCACAGCGTTAGGCTACTGTTTCGAATTCCATGCTGCCTAGGAAGCCATGTGCTAAAAGTCGACAAAAGTTTGTAGGTACAACGTTTGCTAGGCGGCATAATTTATATGTTGCGCGACTGCAGCGCGCGACATGTTTCTCATACAACGTGGTATTTCTGTAGTACTGACCCATACATCGCAACGTTGTGTAGTGAACTGTCTCCAATTTGTTCCTGACGCAACATTGATCGACACGACAAAGACACAGCTTAAACCGCTCCTTCACACTGGCGTTCGAAACGCAAATGCTTAGCGGATCCGCCCGTTTTCGTCATCGAATCGCAAGCAATTCCACTCAATGTTTAAGCAAACGCGTCCGCAAACGCGACTCAACCGCCGGTGTGAATGGGCCTACACTGCTTCGAGCTCCATGTTGCCTAGAAAACCATGTAGCAACGTTACTAAAACCACTCTGTTAAGATGCGCCCAGGTCAGGACGCGCTACCTGAAATCCCCGCTGAGACAAGGCTGTATAAAAACAGTATTAATTGTGCCGCAAAACCTTGAAGCTAAAGATATTAGAAAATATCACGCGCACGTCATTTTGTAGTAAACTTCAATAGAATTTACGACAACAATAGCTTTTCCGTTTGTTCTTACGCAAAAACATGCTTTCTGCAAGCTCAAGGTGACCACAGTAAAAAAAAAGAAGAAAAAAAGATTAAGAATGGCGCTGTTGTCGTATTTAGCTCGGTCTCGGTGGACGCCAGAGGCCCAGGTTTCAGCGGTGACTTTCCCATCTGAGTGTTTTAACAACGTTGCCGTGTACTAAAAGTCGGAAAATGGCTGAAGGTACAACGTTCGCTAGCCCATTCGCTACCAAAGCTGGCGCACCCCCGTTCGCGCCTGCAGAGACCTAATTGCCAAAGCCGGCGAGTCGCCGGGCTGTACACGTTTGTGGTTTTAAATTTAACTAATGGATGGCGCGCTATAACTACTTACAATTGCAGAGTTTGGATATATTACCACCGCACGGGTTATGGGTCTTTTCTTCTAGTTCGTGCACGTTTACCGTCGCGACATGGGGGAGAACGCCACAGCCAAAAATATCTCGATGTCTATCACCCATTTCGCCACTCCCGCAAATTATGAATGTGGTAGGTTGGTCCAGTGGCTTAGCACTCACTTTTTGAAAGGAACCGAAAATAGAAATGGACCAGTACAAGGTGAGATATGCAAGACACTTGAAGAGAGCCTGTGGTAATGAAAATGGACTGCTCTAATCTGGTAAGTCGAGTCAGTCAGTTCACAATTTTTCATACACTTTTGAAAGACTCCAGAAAAATAAGAACCAGGACAAGCCGAGTGACGCAAGGCGCCTCGTGTCCTTCAGATTGACCCGGTTTTTTATGCCCTTTCGGAGCACAGTGTTCGGTTTCTAAACGCTGTTTTTTTTTTTTCACGAAAATAAGACAAAAATACGTAATACTTTTTCACACCAGTGCAATGCAATATAGACTTCTATTTCCAGCAATCTGCTTTCCGCCATGCTTGCATCATGACAGGGTATCTGTCGGCGGCTTTGCGACTGATTTGGGAGAACCGGGGGACCTCGTGATGTCGCGGTGTATGTGTGTTGACAGGAGACCTGTCGGCAACTTTGAACTGACGCCGTCTGAGCTTATCGTTGGCTGGAATGTACGGTGGCCTAGGGAAAGGAAGAGGGAAGGGGCTAGGGCTTTTGGGAAAAGGAAGAAAAAAGAGGGGGACAAAGGGTAGCGAGTGACATATAAGTTTGTCCTGTGAATAATCGTCACCATGGTAACCTGCGCTGTTTTCGTCGACCATTTTGTCACACTCGCCGGTCGTGCGCGCGCTCTACGCCGCTAATCCTCGTTAGGGCCAGGGAGCGCCCACCGCTCTCGTTCAACGGCGAGTCTCCGGCATTCGATGCCGGTCTGATGCGTTTCATTTTGTCGCGGGAACTCGTGTTTCGTTAAAGGCAACGCACACTTCCTGCTCGCAACTTCAAAATATGAAACACCCAAATAAAGAGAGCGACAGGCATCACGACCACCATCCCGCTCAGCCTCCGACTCCTCTCATGAACGGAAACGGAAGTGGTCTCACTGTGTTGCCGCTGTTTCGAGACTACAGAAACTCAACGTTGTTTACGTATAGCGAAATAAGAAGTAGAAAAAAATGGCGGTGGCAGAGGATCTCGGAAAGGGTAACAAGAAGTTGGCGCCACCCTAAAGTGGAGAAAAAACATGTAGGCACCCTAGGGCTAACCCGTCTCAGCTCAAGGCTGTATAACATACAAAGCAAACCATTTTTTTTTGGTTTAAGACTTCGTCTGTCTTGTTCTGTGTTTTTGTCTTTCATCCGTATCCCAGTCTCTAGTTTACAACCATGCTCAATTGATTTCTCACGTACGTAGATCGGGCAATCAGGAAGCGACTGAATGATTCCGCGCCGGGCTGCTGGCCGTACCGTTATGTAAATGACTACCTAATCATGCATGAAGAGCAGACAGACTCTCAGACTATCCTGGAGGCCTTATCGTCGGGCCCCGCAGGCCTTGTCTTTAAAAGGGAGGACCCCTCCGACGGAACTCTCCAATTCTTAGACCTTCGTTTGGCGATCCATCCCGGGGGAATCTGCTCGGAGTTAAGGCAAAGGACGGAAGAAGCCAGTTCCGCATTTCGCTAGCGCTCAATCCAAGACCGTTAATTAAACCAGGGCTCGTCAAGTCCCTTATGACGTCAGCGTGTTCTAGATCCTGCCCCCGTTACGCGGAGCTATAGTGTCCGGCTGCAGACGCGGAGGTTGAGGAAGGCCGACTTTCCCGACGACCTGCTGGACAACTCGCTCAAGAGGCTAATTTTCGCCCCTTCTACTC